>MPIZ01001205.1:1854248-1867692 GCA_003258685.1 Prolemur simus
AGGGTTCATTATTACTTTTATTCCACTGTGATCTGAGAAGATGCATGGTATGATTTCTATTTTTCTAAATTTTTTAAGACATGCTTTATGTCCTAGGATATGGTCAATCTTAGAGAATGTCCCATGAGCTGATGAGAAGAATGTATATTCAGTGGATATCGGGTAGAATGTCCTGCAGATGTCAGTCAGGCCCATTTGTTCTAGCATTCTATTTAAGTCCATTATTGCTTTGCTTATTTTCTGTTTGGAGGATCTGTCCTCTACTGTCAGTGGGGTGTTAAAGTCTCTAGCTAATACAGTATTGTTGTCTATCATTTGGTTCAGATCAAGTAGGGTTTGCTTTATGAATCTGGGTGCGCCTAAGTTGGGTGCATATATATTAAGTATGGTTATGTCTTCTTGTTGAATTGTGCCTTTCACCAGTATGTAGTAACCATTTTTATCTTTTATTACTTTTGTTGGTTTAAGAACTAAGTTATTGAAAATTAAAACTGCCACACCAGCTTTCTTTTGGCTACCGTTTGCTTGAAATATTGATTTCCATCCTTTTATTTTCAGTCTACATGCATCTTTGCAGGTTATGTGAGTTTCCTGAAGACAGCAGATACTTGGCTTGTATTTTTTTATCCATTGGTCCAGTCTATGTCTCTTGAGTGGGGAATTTAGGCCATTGACATTTATTGAGAGAACTGAGAAGTAGGACAGATTTCTGTTCATCTTGTTGGATAGAACTTCATTGTTATGTTTTCTCTCTTGAGCCATTGTGGTGGCTGGATTTGATCTTTAGCTCTTGAGTGGTTTTACATTCGTGGGTCTCTCTTGTGCTGATCTGTGTGTAACTCTCTTTTGAGTACTTCTTTGAGAGTTGATCTTGTCTTGGTGAATTCCCTCAGTCCTTGTTTATCTGAGAATGTCTTAATTTCTCCTTCATATAGAAAACTTAGCTAAGCTGGGTACAAGATTCTAGGCTGGGCATTATTGTGTTTCAGAAGAGTGAGAATGGGGCCCCAACTTCTTCTTGCTTGTAAATTTTCAGTTGAGAAATCTGGCGTAATTCTAATGGGCTTTCCTTTGTATGTTACTTGTTCCTTTCTCCTTACAGCTCGAAGAAGTGTCTCTTTAGTGGATATTTTAGTCAGTCTGATGACTACGTGGCGTGGTGTTTTCCTATTTGCTATGAATCTCCCAGGGGTTCTTTGAGCTTCTTGAACCTGTATATCTAGAGTTTTAGCAAGGCCTGGGAAATTTTCCTCAATTATGTCTTCAAATAGCTTATCCAGCCCTTGCTTATTATCTTCTTCACCCTCAGGGATGCCAATAACTCTCACGTTAGGCTTCTTCACATAATCCCACATTTCTTGCATACTCTGATCTTTTTTCTTATTTCTTTGCTCTATCTCTGTGACTGACTTATTTAATTGGAAATAGTTATCTTCAATCTCTGAGATTCTTTCTTCTATTTGATCTACCCTGCTCTTGAGACTTTCCACTGTGTTTTGTAGCTCCCTGAATAAATTCTTCATTTCCAGGCGTTTAGTTTGGTTTTTCTTCAATATTTCAATTTCCTTAGTGAATTTTTCTTCCAAATCCTGGATCTTTTTGTGATTTCTTTGTGTTGGTTATCCAGTTTTTCTTGTATATTATCTAGCTTATTTATAATCCATATCTAAAATTCTTCCTGGAACATGTTGTTATTTTGAATCTGGTTTGTGTCAATTGGTAGAGAGCTGGTATTTCTCTTTGGGGTCGAGGTTTCCATTTGGTTCTTTGTGCTCCCCATATTTTTCTGCTGAGCCCTTCCCATCTGGCTCTATCGTTAGATCTTTTCTCACAGCTTAGTCTGGCTAACAGCACACCTTTACTCTGTTCTTAGGCTGTGAAACAATCTAGGTATGTTGCTTCCTTTGTCCAGAGGGGGAGACTGTTGTGTGTTGTTTAGAGTTTTTTCTATCTCAGTTGGGGGGCTGCTTCTGATGGATCCAGCCTCAGAGGATTGGTTTGACCTAAGACCGGTTTGGCAAGTAAAGTCACTGTGTTGTGGACTTTCAGTTAGCAGGCAGGATTCACACTATTTGCAAGCAGAAAGTCTCTCTCTCTTTTTTTTTTTTTTCCTGTCTTTTGGTTCTTCCTCTAGAGGGGTGGTTTCTGTCTCTTTCCACAGGAAAGACACTGGCTAGGGGGAGGATGTGGTGCCCTTGCTCGCTCAGTGCCCCAGCTGCTGCAGCTCCCACGGGCAAAGGTCTACCCTGTCCCAATGTCCTCAAGGTCCAGGCTCCACACTCTTGCATCTGGGGAAGCCCTCAGTATTCACACATGGGTGGGGGACCAGGAGAGGGTCCACGGACCAAGGGAGAGAGCTGCCCAGGGAGTCGCCTGGCACCCTATGGCTCCACAGCAGCTAGGCCTTGGACCCCACCATGGCGACTGCCCACCTGCAGATCACCAGCACTGGGGGTGAATGTTCAGGGTCCGGCAGGCACCAGAGCTAGGGGCCTGGCGAGCTCAGGAGTATACAGTAGCTCCCCGGCTAGAGGGCCACCGAAAAGAAGGAGGAAAAGAAGAAAAAAGAAAAAAAAAAGAGAAAAAAAATCTGTAACGCTGTTGCGCCCCTTTCCCTTTGAGAGCCGCATCCCGGCGGAGATCCCCTAGAGACTAAGCTGTTTCCCGTTGATGTCTCCTGTCCACAGAGTTCATACAAAGCCAGAACTCTTGGCGTGGGTTCACGGACTAGGGGAGGAAGCCTCCCCGTGACCCGCACGGCACCCTATGGTTCCGCAGCAGCTAGGCTGTGGACCCCAAGATGGTGACCGGGTGCACACCAATCGGCGCTGGGGGAGAATGTCCAGATCTCGGCAGGCACCAGAGCCGGGGACCTGGCGAGCACCAGAGCCCAAAGCAGCGCCCCAGCTACAGGGCCGTGGAAGAAGAAAAAAAAAACAATCTATAATTCTGCAATCACATCCCTCGCCTTAGCGCAGTTCTGAACCTTTCCCTTTAAGCGTTGTGTTGCCGTGGAAATCCCCCAGAGTCTAAGCTCCTTCCCGCTTATGTCACCTGTCCTCAGATCTCCACGTCTCCTGTGGTGATTCTGCACCGACTTCAGTCAGATCCCTGATTGAGTGGGTGTGGAGTTCAGTGGCGAGAACAAGCCACTTTGCCGTGGGGCTGAACCCTCCTCACTCGTTGGTGAGGCAGGTACAGCCGTCCCGCACTCCGCTGTCTGTTTTCCGTCCTGCACTCTCCAAATTCTCTCGGTCCTATTTCCCATTTGCCTCTGTTTTTTCATGTTCTCTGTGTCCCACGTTGATTCTCCATGGGTTCACACCGCCGTACTTGCGGGGCAGCGATCCTCTAGCGTTGTGGCAGGTCGAGATCCATGCCTTCCTCTCCGGGAGCACGAATCCAGGAGGTCACCTCCACTCTGCCATCTTCCCTCTCCTTATTATTTTAAAATATCACAAATCACAGCTGTCTAACTGCCTACAATTTCACTCAATAAGAAATAAAAAATAATGAAATTGTCACACTTTCAAAATATTTCTATAATAATTCCTAGAGAAAGAAAATTGTTAGAGAAAAAGATTATTTGATGTCTAATTTCAAAACATTTAATAAATGTTATCTAGGAGTAAAGAAATGCTTCAGTGAATAGTTACAGACTTTGAAAAGTGGACAAATAAATGAATTTAACAAATATTAATCATCTAATATTCTATTGCAAGCCTTGCATTGTAGTAAGCCCTGGGTTCTAAAAAAATCATTTCCAAATATTACCCTCTATGTTTTTGTCTGCTTTTTCAAAGATAAGATGGCTATATGAGGTAGTTTTATACCTGGGTTCTCAGTTCTGTTCCATTGGATTATGTCTCTGTCCTTGTGCCAGTACCATGCTGTTTTAATTACTATTGGCTTGTAGTATAGCTTGAAGTCTGCCTCCCAATTTGTTGTTTTTGCTTAAGATTGCTTTTGCTATATTGGATCTTCTCTGGTTCCATAAAAAGCATAGAAATATTTTCTCCAGATCTGTGAAAAATGATGTTGGTATTTTAATAGGGATTGCATTGAATAGATCACTTTGGGTAGTATACACATTTTAACAATGTTGATTCTGCCAACCCATAAGCATGGTATGGTTTTCCATCTGTTTACGTCCTCTGCTATTTCCTTCCTCAGTGTTTCATAGTTCCCCCTTAGAGGTCTTCCACCTTTTTAGTTAAATATATTCCTACACATTTTATTTTCTTTGTTGCTCTTGTGCAGCTTATTGAGTCTTTGATTTGGTTCTCAGTTTACCTGTTGCTGGCATATAGGAATGCTACTGATTTCTGTACATTGATGTTGTAACCTGAGACTTTGCTGAATTTGTTTATCAATTACAGTAGTCCCATGGCAGAATCTTTGGGGGGTTCTACATATAATATCATATTGCCAGCAAACAGCTCTACTTTGACCTCCTCTGCCCCCATTTGGATGCCCTTGATTTTCTTTTCTAGTCTGATTGCTCTGACTAGGACTTCAAGCACTATGTTGAATAGAAGTGGTGATAGATGGCAACCTTGTCTGGTTCTGGTTCTAAGTGGAAATGCTTTTTTTTTAAATTTTCTTTTTTTTTATTTCAGCTTATTATGGGGGCACAAAAGTTCAGGTTATATATATTGCCCATGCCCCTCATCCCCCCGAGTCTGAGCTTCAAGCATGTCCATTCCCTAGACAGTGCACATCGCACTCATCAATTTTTCCCCATTCACTATGATGTTGGCTATGGGTATGTAAAATATGATTTTTACCATTTTTAGGTAAGCCCTGTCTATGCCTATTTTGGGAAAAGAATCTTTATTGAATAAATGATGTTGGGAAAAATGGAATAGCCACATGTGGAAGACCGAAACAGGATTGGCAGCTCTCACCTATCACAAAAATCAAGTCCTGGTGGATAATAGACTTAAACCTAAGTAAAGCATGAACCTGAAAGAATTCTAGAAGAAAATGTTGGAAAAACTCTTACAGACATTGAACTAGGGAAATAATATATGAAGAAGACCTCAAAGGCAAGCACAGCAAAAACAAAAACAAGTAAATGAAACCTGATCAAATTAAAAAGCTTCTGCACAGCCAAGGAAACTATCATGAGGGCCAACAGACAACCTATATAATGGGAGAAAATATTCCCATGTTACACATCCACTAAAGGGATGATATCTAGAATCTATATAGAACTCAGGAATATCAGCAAGACAAAATCAACAATTCCATGAAAATGTGGACAAAGGACATGAACAGAAACTTTTCAAAAGAAGACAGACTAACTGCCAATAAACATATGAAAAAATGCTCAACATCTCTAATCATCATGGAAATGCAAATCAAAACCACAATGAGATATCACTTAACTCCAGTGAGAATGGCTTTTATCAAAAAAGTCCCAAACAATAAATGTTGGCATGATGTGGAGAGATAGGAACACACATACACTGCTGGTGGGATTGCAAACTGGTACAACCTCTGTGGAAAGCAATATGGTGATACCTCAAAGGGGTACAAGTAGAAGTACCATTTGATCCAGCAATCTCATTACTGGGCATCTACCCAAAGGAAGAAAAGATATTCTATAAAAAAGACATCTGCACCCCAGAATGTTTATAGCTACACAATTCACAATTGCAAAGATGTGGAAACAACCCAAATGCACATCAATTCATGAGTGGATTAGTAAATTGTGGTATATGTATACCATGGAGTATTACTCAGTTATAAGAAATAACAGTGATATGGAGTCCCTTTTGTTCTGCTGGATAGAGTCGGAACCCATTCTGTTAAGTGAAGTATCCCAAGAATGGAAAAACAAGCACCACATGTACTCATCAGCAAATTGGTTTCCCTGATCATCACCTAAGTGCACATTTGGGAATAACACCAACTGGGTATCGGACTGAGATGGGGTGTGGGGAGAGGGGATGGGCATATACCTACATGATGAGTGCGTTGCTCACCATCTGGGGAATGGTAACGCTTGAATATTCTGACTCGGGGGTATGGCGGGTGGGGGGAGGGGATACGGGTATAACTACATGATGAGTGCAATGCACGTACTGTCTGGGGAATGGACATGCTTGAAGTTCTGGCTCAGGGGGATGGGCAGAACATTGGCAATATATATGACCTGAACTTTTATACCCCCATAATAAGCTGAAATAAAAAAAAAAATACTTTCCTGCATTAAAAGCACTCCTTGGAGAAATGGTTGATCCCAGGACTGAGACTAGGAAAGGTGAAATCAGATATATATTGTGTTAGAATGTAAGGAAGTTTTCAAAGAATGATGGGATGTGTCAAAAGACATAGAGAGATGCTTGAAGGGGCTATGCTGATTTGAATTTGGAAGGATTAGAGTATAAAGATTAATGATGTTGGTATATTATAAAACATTAAATATAATAGGAATCTATAAGTTCATACAAATGCAAATAAATGAATAAATGAGAAAAAAGACAAGCAATTTCTTATAATATCAATTATTATTGTTGAAATTATTATAAAATTATAAAATCACTTTTTGGTGATGATTATAGTAATATTTCAGCCAAGCAATACCATTCAATGCTAAATTTAGTAGAAAAAATTATATGAGCAATGTGATTGAAATAGCCTTAAAACATACCCATAAAAATACTTATTTTTCATCAAAGGGTACTATCACTTCATAAATATTTATTTATTTCCATTCTATATGAAGTATATAGCAGTTAAAGGGTTGCTATCCAAAATATATAACTCAGCAACACTAAAAATAAAATCACCCAATTAAAAAATGAGGGAACTTGAGTATATAGCTCTCCACAGAAGATATACAAATGGCTAGTATGCATATGAAAAGATGCACAGCATCAACAATCATTAAGAAAATGAAAATCAAAACCACAATGAGATACTACTTTATAACCATTACAAAACACACATGAGTGATATCACCAAAATGGCAGAGTAGAAGCCAGCTAGCTTCCCTTTCCATCCACAGAAAACCAAAAGCAAATATACATATAAGTGATAAGATTATCACCAGCAATATTCCAGACTCAAATCTGAGGATAAGACAGTTTCTGAGGCCACAGAGAAGTGAAATATCTCTGAGGAGATGGTAAGAGAATTGGACTTCTACATCCATAAGATGCTTCCCCCAATATGGCAAGTATCAAGTGTGCAGAAGATTTCTCTCTGACTCACAGTTACTATACTGGAAAAAGTGAGATTAAAATGGACAACCAGACACCGCACCATTTTAAGCTCCCTGGCAGGAGAACTGTCTCTGCATCAAGTAATGGGGAGCATTACATTTGCCTGAAGGGAAAAGAAAAATTGAGAAAAAGGAGGGAGGTGGGGCAAGTATCCCCAGTTTGGAAAACTCTACTCTGTGTGTTGTTCTAAGGCGACACAAAATCAAAGTGGCTATTCAGCCCTTTATCGATGTGTAGCATGAAAAAATTTTTTCCCATTCTGTAGGTTACCTGTTTGCTCTCGTGACAATTTCTTTGGCTGTGCAGAAGCTTTTTAATTTAATCAGGTCCCATTTATTTATTTTTGCTATTGCTGTGATTGCCTTTGGGATCTTCTTCATAAATTCTTTGCCTAGGCCAATGTCTATAAGAGTTTTTCCCATATTTTCTTCTAGAATTCTAATAGTTTCACACCTTAGCTTTAAGTCTGTTATCTGATAAAGGGCTGATAACTAGAATCTATTTAGAACTCAGGAAAATCAGCAAGAAAAAATCAAACACCCCTGTCAAAATGTGGGCAAAAAACATGAAATTTTTCAATAGAAGACAGAAATATGGCCAACAAACATATGAAAAAATGCTCAATATCTCTAATCATCAGGGAAATGCAAATCTAAACCACAATGAGATATCACTTAACTCCAGTGAGAATGGCCTTTATCAAAAAGCCCCCAAACAATAAATGTTGGCATGGATGTGGAGAGATAGGAACACTCATACACTGCTGGTGAGACTGCAAAATAGTGCAACCGCTGTGGAAAGCAATATGGAGATAACTTAGACAGATACAAGTAGACCTGCCATTTGATCCAGCAATCCCATTATTGGGCATCTACCCAAAAGAACAAAAGACATTCTATAAAAAAGACATCTGCATGTGAATGTTTATAGCAGGACAATTCACAATTGCAAAGATGTGGAAACAATCCAAGTGCCCATCAATACATGAGTGGATTAATAAAATGTGGTATATGTATACCATGGAGTACTAGTCAGCTATAAGAAACAATGGTAATATATCACCTCTTGTATTTTCCTAGATAGAGCTAGAACCCATTCTACTAAGTGAAGTATCCCAAGAATGGAAAAATGAGCACCACATGTACTCACCATCAAATTGGTTTCACTGCTCATCACCTAAGAGAACATTTGGGAATAACATTAATCAGGTGTTGGGCAGATGTTGGGGGGGAGGGGATGTGTGGATACATGCATAATGAGTGCGATGTGCACCATCTAGGGAATGGACACGCTTCAAGCTCTGATTTGGGGCAGAGCAATATACATAACCTAAAATTTTGTACCCCCATAATATGCTTAAATAAAAAAAAGTGGCTATTCAGCAGCACTTCTGTTAGAGGTATGTTCCAAGGGTTCCCTGGGCATTAAGACCTAGCCAGCCTCCCCACACTGTTGAAGTATCCTCTTTGAAACCTCCAACATCTGGGATGGGGCAGCATTCTGAACATTTGCTAGAGCCATGATAAACCTGGGTTTAAGATGGCATCTAGTTTCAAAACAGAGGTGGTGACCTCACAAAAAATGATATTTAACAGGTAAATTGCAAAGAATCTCTAAGGAAATATATCCAAGAAAAAAACAATAAGTCAGACAGAGAAGACTAAAATAAATAAGTCATCCTTCAATGAAAAGATACAGATCTAAGTCCACAAGAAACAACAGCAAATAAGGAAACATGATCTCCCCAAATGAACAAAGCAAAAAGTCAATGACCAAACCTAACAAGATAGTAATATGTGAGTTCTTTGACCAATAATTCAAAATGGCAGTTTTAAAAAACTTAGTGATAACCAAGATAGCACGGGAAAACAATTCAGAAATTTGACAGATAAATTTAACAAAGAGATGAAATATATATAAAAAAATCAAAGAAAACAAAAATGTTATAATTGTAAAATATATTTTCTGAACTGAAAAATTCATTATAATCCCTAAATATCGGAAGGAATCAAGCATAGGAAAGAATTAGTGAGCTCAAAAAGAGGCTATTTGAGAGTACACAATCTGAGGAGTAAAAAAAAAAAAAAAAATAGAATGACAAGGATTAAATTGTGTCCAATAATTAGAGAATATTACCTCAAAAGAGCAAATCTAAGAACAATTACTGCCAAAGAAGGAGTTGAGCATGAGAAAGGGTTAGAAATCTTATTCAAAGAAATAATAATAGAAAACTTTCCAAAACCTGAGAAAGATATAAATATCCAGGTATGGGGAGGTCAGAGATCATGGAACAAATCCAACCCAAATAGGACTACCCCAAAACATATGACAATCAAATTATCAAAGATCAGGCACATAGAGCCCTAAAAGCAGCAAGATTGAGAAATATATATATATTATATATATATATATATTACATATATATATATATATATATATATATACACACATATATATATATATAAAAGGGGTCCATTTTTTTGCCAACAGACTTCTCATTGGAAACCATACAGACCAGGAGAGGGTGGGATGACATAGTAAAGTGCTGAAAGAAAAAAAATCTGCCATTTGGAAATACTGTCTATAGCCAACAATGCTACCTTTTGGACATGAATGAGATAGTGTTCTCCAGACAAACAACAGTTCAAAACCTGAAGGAATACATCACCACTAGACTATTGTTACAAGAAGAATTGATAAAGGGAGATATTATATCTGAAAGAAAAAAATCACAGCCATGCAAAGAAAAAAATAATAAAGGTGTAAAATCCACTGGTGAAAGAAAGAACATGGACAAGTTCAGAATAGACTAATAGTGTTATTGTGGTATGCAATCCACTTATAGCTCTAGTATGAAGACTAAATGATAAATATATCAAAAACAATAATAGCTACAGAAACCTCTTAAGATAAGCAGTCTAAAAGGTGTAAATTGAGACAACAATAAGTCAAAATGTTTGGGGGGGTGGAGTTAATGTGTAGAGTTTTTAAAATATTTTCCTTTGTTTCTATTTATTCTCTGTGATCAAATGTAAGCTGCCATCTGTTAAAATAATTTGTCATAGCTATAAGATAGTTTTTTTAAGCCACATGGTAACTATAAAACAAAAAGTCATAATAGATACAATAAAAATTAAAAGCAACAACTTAAAACATGCTCCCAGAGAAAATTACTTAACCACAAAGGAACACAGTAAGAAAAAAAGAAGTAAGGAGAGGAGTTATAAAACCACAAGAAAACAAGTAAAAAAATGGCAGTAGTAAGCCCTTACCTATCTGTAATAATATTGAATATTAATAGACTAAATTCTCTAACTATTAATAAAAGACATAGAGTGGCTAAATGGATAAAGAAACAATACCCAGTAATATGTTGCCTAGTAGAAACCCACATCTCCTAAAAATGACTCATATAGACTGAAAGTGGAGGGATGGAAGAAGATATCCCATGCAAATGGAAACCAAAAAGAGCAGGAGTAGTTATACTTATATCAGAAAAAATAGACTACACATTGAAAACTGTTAAATGAGACAAAGGAACTCACTATATAATGATAAAGGGGTCAATTCAATAAGAAGATATAATAATTATAAATATCTATATAGCCAACACTGGAGCACCCACATAGATAAGATAAATACTAATATATCTAAAAAGAGGGATAGACTTCAGTACAATAACAGCACAGAACTGCAACACCTCATTGTCAATAATGGACACATTATCCGGAAAGAAAATCAATAAAGAAACATCAGAATTAAACTCTGCACTAGACCAAATGGGCTTCATTGACATTTACAGAACATTTCATGCAACTGCTGCAGAATGCACATTTTTATCATCAACATATGTAACATTACCCAGAATAGACCACATGTTGGGCCACAAAACAAGTTTCAACAATTTTTTAAAAGTCAAAACTGTTCCAATTATCTTATTTGACAACAATGGAATGAAATTATAAATCAAAACATGAGGAACCTCAGAAACTACACAAATGTATGAAAGTTAAACAACATGATTCTGAATGACCAATGGGTCAATGAAGCAATTAAGATAGAAATTTCAAAAATTTGTGAAACAAATGAAAATAGAAATACAACATAATAAAATCTGTGAGATACTGCATAAGCAGAACTAAGAGGGAAATTTATAGCAATACATGACTACACAAAATATATAAAAACTTTAAATAAACAATGTAATGATGCACCTCAAGGAACTGAAAAATTGAGAACAATCCTAATCCAAAATTACCAGGAGGAAAGAAAAAAATAAATATCTGAGCAGAAATAACATAAATTGAGACAAAACAAGCAATACAAAAGATCATTGAAACAAAAAGTTGGGTTTTAGAAAAGATAAACAAAATTGACAAACCTCTAGCCAGCCTAAGGAAAAAGAGATCCACATAAATAAAATCTCAAATGAAAGAGGAGACAACAACTGATACCTCAGAAATACAAGGAATTATTAGAGTGTATTATGAAAATCTATATGCCAACAAATTAGAAAACCTACAAGAAATGGGCAAATTTCTAGACACATACAAACTACAAAGATTGAATGACAAAGAAATAGAAAATCTGAACAAACCAATAATGAGTAATGATATTTAAGCAATATTCCCCATTGAGGAAGAGCCCATGACCTGATGGCTTCAGTGTGAATTCTACCAAACATTTAAAGAATAAACGATATCAGTTCTGCTCAAAATATTCCAAAAAACTGAAGAGAAGGTAACACTTCCCAATTCATTTTATGCAGCCAATATTACCCTGATACCAAAAACAGACAAAGATAGTTCAAAAAAAGAAAACTACAGACCAATATCTTTGAGGAAATAGATGTAAAATCCTCAAAAATACTAGTAAATTCAATTCCACAACACACTAAAGATCATTCATTATGGTCAAGTGTGATTTACCTCAGCAATGCAAGAATGGTTTAACCTACTCAAATCTATAAACATGATACTTTGCATTAACAGAACCAAGAACAGAAAATATATAATCATTTTAATAAATGCTGAAAAGCATTTTATAAAATCCAACATCCCTTTATGATAAAAACTCTGAAAAAACTGGGTTTAGAAGGAACATACCTCAAAATAATAAAGGCCATAAATGTCAAACCCACAGCTGGCATCCTAATGAATGAGGAAAAATTGAAATCCTTTTCTCTAAGATTTGAAATAAGACAAGGATGCCACTTTCACAACTCAAATTCAGTATAATCCTGGAAGTCCTAATCAGAGCATCTAAGCAAGAAAATGAAATAAAGAGTATCCAAATTGGAAAGAAAGAAGTCAAATTATCTTTGTTCACAAGCAACATAATCTTATATTTAGAAAGAAATAAAGATGCCACCAAAAAAAACTATTAGAACTCATAAATGAATTAAGTAAAGTTGCAGGAAACAAAATCAACATACTAAAATTAGTAGCACTTACATATAAATGTAATAAAATATAACATATATGCTAAACAGCAACCAATATGAAAAAGAAATCAAGAAAGTAATCTCAAATACAATAGTTACAAAAATATGAAATACCTAGGAGTGAATTTAACCAAAGAAGTGAAAGAACTCTGCAAAGAAAACTATCACATATTAATGAAAGAAACTGAAGAGGGGACAAAAAATTGAAAGTTATTCCATGCTCAAAAATTGGAAAAAATAATATTGTTAACATTTCCATAGAACCCCAGGTAATCTACACATTCCATGCAATCCCTATCAAAATACCAATGACATTCTTCACAGAAATTGAGAAAGCAGTCCTAAAATTTATACAGAACTACAAAGACCCCAAATAGCCAAAGCATTTCTGAGCAAAAAGAACAAAGCTGGAGGCATTACACTACCTAACTTCAAAGTACGCTGTCTGGCTGGGCGCAGTGGCTGACGCCTGTAATCATAGCAAATCTGAGAGGCCGAGGCAGGTGGATCTTTTGAGCTCAGGAGTTCTAGGCCAGCCTGAGCAAGAGCAAGACCCCTGGATCCACCAAAAATAGAAAGAAATTAGCTGGACAACTAAAAATATATAGAAAAAATTAGGCAGGCATGGTGGGCACGCCTGTAGTCCCAGCTACTCGGGAGGCTGAGGCAGAAGGATTGCTTGAGCCGAGGAGTTTGAGGTTGCTGTGAGCTACGCTGACACCATGGCACTATAGCCCAGGCAAGAGAATGAGACGCTGTCTCAAAAAAA
>MPIZ01001205.1:1869963-1896696 GCA_003258685.1 Prolemur simus
CACAGGAAACAAAAGCAAAAATAGACAAATGGGATTACATCACACAAAAAAGCTTCTACACAGCAAAAGAAATGGTCAAGAAAGTGAAAGGACAACCCACAAAATTGGAAAAAAATATTTGCAAACTATTTATTTCACAAGGGATTAATGACCAGATTATATAAGGGATGCAAACAACTCAAAAGCAAAACCATATAATCCCATTTACAAAATGGGCAAAAGATCTGAACAGACATTTCTCAAAAGGAGATATACAAATATTCAACAGGTATATGAAAAAATGTTCAACATAACTAATCCTCAGAAAAATGCAATCTAAACACCAATGAGATATTATCTTACCATAGTTAAAATGGCTTTTAAAGAAAATACAATAAATAAGAGATGCTAGCAAGGATGTGGAGTAAGGGAAACCCTCATACACTGTTGGTGAGAATGTAAATAGGACAGACACTATAGAAAACAATATGAAGGTTACTTGAAAAACTAAAAATAGAAGTACCATATGATCCAGCAATCCCACTACTAAGTATATATACAAAAGAAAGGAAATCAAAGAGATATCTGCACATGTTTATTGCAGCACTAGCAGTAATAGCCAAAATATGGAATCAACATGTTTCTATCATTGAATGAATGGATAATGAAAATGTGGTGAATATATACAATGGAAGATTATTCCACCATAATAAAATGAAATCATATCATTTGCAGCAATATGAATGGAACTGGAGGTCATTATGTTAAGTAAAATAAGCCAGGCAAAGAAAGACACATATACCATGTTCTCACTCAAAATCTGGGAGCTAAGAAAGTGGATGTCATGAAGATAGAGAGCAGATTGGTAGTTACCAGAGGCCTGGACAGTTGGTGGGGAGGAGGATGCAGAAGGGATATAAAAATACACTTAGGTAGAACAAAAAAGACCTCGTGTTTGATAGATCAGTAGGGTTATTATAGTTAACAATAATATATTGTATATTTCAAAATAGCTAGAAGAAAATAATTTGAATGTTTCCAGAATAATGTGAAGATAAATGTTTAAGGTAATGATATCCCAATTACACTGACTTGATCATTACACATTATATGAATGTAGCAAAATGTCACATATACCCCCCAAAATATGTACATCTATTATGTATCAATAAAAAGATAGACACACTGGCTCATAAAGGCTAAATGGGATTGATGAATATAAATATGGGAAAGATTTTATTGTGATAGCCTACATATGTAGATATTAAGTTTTAGAAGGCAATCATTGCATTGGATTTCTGGCATACCTAATGTGGTCATCATACTGCTAGGTACAATGTAGATTCTCGCTATATACTTATATAAACAAGCTACAATTTATTAAATTGTTACTCTTTTTTTCAGCAGTGTTTTTTCAGTGAGGCTATTGATTTTGTAGTGCAGGGACAAAATCCACCTCTAAAATTTGATAAAAGTGAATAATAAAACAACTAGTCAATAAGTGAGTCACTTAAGAATACACAAAAAATTGATTTATTATTTCAGTTGACCACATTCAGGAGCAATATTTAATCATCTGTTAATTGTAGATAATTCTCTAGAGGATTGGAGACTAAAAAGCTAGATAAACTTGAAAAGCCACCTTGAAGATTTGTGTAATAAAGGTCTCACAGACAGGACACACTGCTCTTCAGTCATGCCTGACTATCTGTCATGGTTAATAAATTAGGATTTATTTGCATTTGGTTCAGAGGACACTTAAGGGAAGAAGACTGATTTAAAAGTGATGTCTTCACCCCTGTACTAAGAACCTCAATTAGTTTGGTCTGAAGGCTAAATGGGAGGGATGAATATAAGTATGGGAATGGTGTGTGTCATGGTATATGTATTGTGTTTCATCCAAGCACCAAGAAACCTATGCCAAGTAGTTTTGGAAAATGAAAGAGTATTCTAATAATATCTGAGAATAAGTTCAAAAGGGGAAAGTGCCTCAGTATCTCATTTCTGTCTTAGTAATAAATTGTGCCAACTTGATTATATTCTTTAAAGAAAGACTGTTTCTTGAAAGTATTGATGCACAAGAGTAGAATTTATATTTGCTGATGATGGAAAAAGAAAATGTCTGGTTTATCACATGGTGACTGAGTGATTAGTGGAACATCAGGAGTGGTGGAAGAAGAATAAAGGAATGCCATGAGATTGCTTTGAGAAAGACTTCCTCAGAGAGCATTTAAAAAAAAATTATTCCAGGAACAACTTGAATTTAAAGGAGAGGATGCACTAAATGGTTCAGGTTCAAGCAATGTCTAAGACACATGTTGAGATAAAGTTTCTTTTTTATAACCATAATCATGGCCCTTGGCTAATATGTCTATGTTTCCATTAATTAATATGTATGTATTTAAGTTATTCAGTCCTCTCAGACCATGCCCCTCACCACACACACACACACACACACACACACACACACACATACACACATTTTCAAAACATTACCATATGGGTGTCCTCTCCCACCTACTTTTTCACTGCTGGGTTATTTTGTATTGTCATGTAAGTAGTTCTTCATGTTGCAACCCAGATTTCCTATTCACTTTTTTTCCTCTTGGAATGACTTCTCTTATAGATAATGCATTTTCTCAGCCCATTTTCCTCCTCCACTTCAAGTGGCTGGAGAAATAAGATGAGATAGGCACCCTTCTTCAGTTACTCATTCTTCTCTTTTGCTAATTCCTCCCCTCACCCTACCCCCACTTTCTGCCTAAGGTTGATTTTTCCAGGTAACTCCCAATTTGCCATTTCCTCCAGAAGGCTTTGTGTAGCCTGACTATGTGTAACACTCCGTGATTTTTTTTCTTGGTATGGAGAGGATGGAGTTAATGGATACACAAACAAAAACACCTCTGCCAGTTGTTTTTTTCCTGTCCATTTACTCATTCATTTATATCAACATTTTCCTGCTATTTTTGCTAATGAAGCTATAATTATTCAGATGTGGTGTAAATAAAAAAGTGGCCAAGGAGGCTGTTTAGACTACTTAGAGTGCTGTGGACCCCCTTTGGCTTGATTCTACCCCGGATAAAAGTAATCTTTCCTAAGGTCCAGTCTGTATCACTAAGTATTGTGCCAAATCTTGCTGTAATAAATAAAGTGCACTAGCCTGGGTTTGTCATCTGAGTATAAAGTTTTCTTTGGAAATTCATAAGAACCTGGGAGACCAATAACTTTTGTTCCATCTACAGGTTAACACTTTAACAGGGGTAGTATGGAGAAATAAGAATGAAATGAAATATAGACATGACATAGAACAGGGGTGTAGTCTTAATTTACAATATGAGATTACATGCAAAAGTGTTCATTTATAGGACTGTATAATTTTTTTAACTTTGAAATATATGAAGTTCGCATAAGAATCTTAAAGTGGTTTGTGACCAAAAGTTACTTGCCAGCTTCACCAAATTTATAAACATAAATTTATATGAGACATAATTTATATGTAACAAGATATAAACTGCTCCATATATTAAATTCCATACAGCCAAATGATTCTGGTAGTGTTTGAGTGACAAAAGATTTGCAAAGTAAACAACTTAATATAATATTATCATTTGATAGCTTAAATGTTCATAGCAAATAAAAATTAGAGGAAACACAGATGTGGAGGTTAAAAACAAGGAATAAGCACTTAAAAATAGAAGGGAACCAGAATGTCTTTTGTTTTGCATTTTCTATACAATGAGATTTGATGCCATGAAATCTGCCTAGTATATGTAGCCCATATTATATATTACTGTATACATTTAAAAAAGGTAAATATGTTCAATATCCCAGACATTTATATATATAAATAATTTTAAATGAATAATGACAACTTACTGTAGTGTTAATTCTAAATATTTTGAAGGTTTAAAATATTATAATTTGATAAAATATATTTTTCATCTTATACTTGTTTTAAGTTTTGAATGCCATTATTTATTTCAAGAGACAGAAAAACATTTGGATGCTTGCCTCATATTTCTTTTCCCCTCTTAATTTACATTTTAACAAACTTTAAGTATACCATCAATCCTGTACTCTTTGCCTATTCCACTACTTTTATTTCAAAAGCTCTCCAAAATAAGAAATGAATACATAAAATGAATATCGATAAGAATGGCCTACTTCAAAGCCAGCACATCTCTCCCATAAATAAATAAAACAGATGCTTTTGTACTTTTTTATCTCCACATTATTTCAAGAATTTTAAGCTCTTTTGTTTCTCAGTCACAAATTATATTTAACTATTTATCTTATTTTCTTCCAAGACACCTATCCACCCATCACTTATTTTCAAATATCTTCCTGCTTACTATTCCAAATGTCATAGGTTTTACATGTGAAATTTAGCCAGTGGTGTTCTGGTACCTGTTTAACAACAACCTATATGTTTTATTTTAGTATATGTGTATATATATATATATATATATATATATATACACACACACACACACACACCCATATATATCTGTGTGTATATGAAATAAACTTTACTTTTATAAAGGGTGTATAGACTCCAATTTACTACTAATAAAAAATATACAATACTCTGTAGTGTAAACTCCATACAGCCAAATGATTCTCAAAGAATACTTTGTTGATGTTGTTTTTGCCAATCTCTTTTACTCATGACCAAACTATAGCTTTATTTAACAAATGAGTGTAGCTCTTATATGAAACTTGGTAGATATTTTCATTTTTATTAAGACAAAACTGAAAGAATAAAAATATATATCATATATTCATTTGTTTATCTATGCCATAAATTATTTTTCTGAAATGGATAATAGTTTTCAAGTGCTTGCAGAATATTTCCAAATTTTTATTTACAGTGTAATGGCTATAGACACACATACAATTTTAAATTTAATCTTCATTGTTAATAATTTATCCATCATTTAAATATAGAAAATCAACAAAAAATTATACATTTTATTAATCCACTTATGTATTGATGGGCACTGGTTGCAGAGAGTTAGCTATGCTTTCAGAAAAAAAATCGGGTCCCTCAGACAGGGGTCATCACAAAGGATGAAAAAATAATAGGAAACAGAAATAAAAATAATACACAGAGGCAAAAATATAGTTTATAAAGAATAGATTTATGAAGACAGGTAAAGGAGGGGGCCCAGAGGGTTACACACCTTTCCCGTTAGACATGCGATCACAACTGAAGTTTTACACAGGTATTTATAGGTACAGTGTTTCAGTTGCCAGGAGTAACAGGATTTACATAATAACAGGTAGTTTGGTTTAGGTCCGAAGTCTTCCAAAAGGCTTCTACAGATCCCTTAACTAACTCTACCTAGGTGAACAAAGGGTCATAAAATCTTCTTAGGGCAAACTTCTAAGTTTTAAGATAAAGCTATCACTTTAGCAAAAACAGAGACATCGTACCTCTAGTTATTGTGTATTAGAACAGAGATATCAGAAGTCAAGCTTGAGCTGTCCCTTATGCTATTTACTTTAACCACATGGTTCCATCCGGGCCCCGACTTGGGAAGCATACCTATTGATCAGCTCTCATATCTGATCAGCTCTTGTCTCCCATGGCCTGTCTTTGTTGATCAGCTCCCCATCCCATGGCTCCATGCAAAACCTGCTTTGTCTTTCAAAGCAGGTGAGAACCACAGGCTTGAGACTGCAGCGTCACCTTGGAAAGCAGCTGCTACTGACCATTGAGATGCCCTCCTGTGGCAAGGCAGCTTTTGATATGTGAACTAACACGCTTACATTTTCCTTCAGGGCAAAGCCTTGCAGGACTCCCGAAACTATTTCTGCCTCTAAAAACATGGGGGCATTTCTATAAATCAATATTTCTTATGCTCAACAACTGGTGTTGTTTCCATATCTTTGCAATTGTGAATTGGTCTGCTATAATCATTTGGGTACAGGTGTCTTTTTTGTAGAATGTCTTTTTTTCCTTTGGGTAAATACCCAATAGTGGGATTGCTGGATCAAATTCTAGATCTACTATTAGTTCTTTGAGATATCTCCATACTACTTTCCATAGACATTGTACTAGTTTGCAGTCCCACCAGCAGTGTATGAATGTTCCTATCTCTTTGCATCCAAGCCAACATTCGTTGTTTTGGGACTTTTTGATAAAAGCCATTCTAAAATGTGGTATACGTATACCATGGAGTACTATAAGCCATAGAAAAATGGTGAACTAATACCACTTGTATAAACCTGCCTGGAACCGGAGACCATTTTTCTAAGTGAAGTATCACAAGAATGGAAAAACAAATACTACATGTACTCACCATTAAATTGGAACTAATCTATCAAAACTTATGTGCACATATGGTAGTAAAACCCAGCAGAAATCAAGCAGGTGGGAGAGGGAGGATGGGATGGGTAAATTCACACCTAATGGGTGCAATGCATGCTATCTGGGGAATGGGCATGCTGGTGGCTTTGTCTCAAATGATACAAGGGAAATTTTTGTAACCAAGATGTTTATATCCCCCTAATACTCTGAAAAAAAATATATATACACCAAGCTCTAATTTGTGGTGTTTGCCAATGTTTATGTTTATTATTTTCCATCCATACTGTTAATATAGATGATTTCAAGGTAGTTACATGGCATTACTAAATGTGGAGATGGGAAGAGACATGCTTTAGCACAGCAATATGTAGTATATTCACAATACATGCAAAGAGTACAAATGGTAATACGGCGTTGTTAATACCTAAATGTAGAAAAACAGTATATTGCATTATTGATCATGGGAATTAAAAAAAGAAAAAGATGAAGAGATGAGTTTACAATATATCATTACCTTCTTTACAAACAGCTTTATAAAGATAAAGTTAATATACCATACAATCCATCCATTTAAAATGTATAATTCCATGGTGTTCAGTATATTCACAGATATGGGTAACAATCACCACAATTTTAGAACATTTTTATCTCTTCAAAAAGAAATCCATCCACTTTAGCTATCAACCCACTAACATTCCACCCCCCTAGCCCTAAGCAACTACTAATTTACATTCTGTCTCAATTTATTTTCTGAGAATTCATATGAATGGAAACATACTATCTGTTTTTTATGACTGACATCCTTTACCTAGCATAATGTTTTCAAGATTTATGCATGTTGTAGCATGTATTAGGTCTTCATTCCTTTTTATAATAGAACAGTAATCCATTGTTTGGATATAACATTTTCTGTTTATTCATCCCTCAGTTCATTAACATTTGAGTTATTTCAGCCTCTTGGCTGTTATTAATTATGCTGCTGTAAGAATTCATGTACGAGTTTTTGTGGGGATATATGTTTCCATAACTCTTTGGTCTATAAGTAGGAGTGGAATTGATCTCATGTTGGCTTTGATTTGCATTTCTCTAATGACTAATAATGCCCAACATCTTTTCATGTGCTTATTGACCATTTGTTTGTCTTCCTCAGAGAAATGTCTGCTCATATCTTTAAGCATGTTTAATAGAGTTATTTGTCTTTTTAATATTGATTTGTAAGAGTTTTTATATATTCTGAATACAAGACCATTAAGGGATACATGATTTGCAAATATTTTTCCCATTCTGTGGCTTGCCATCTATCTTTTCTGATACTGTCCTTTGAACCACAAAAGTTTTAATTTAGATGAAGTCCAATTTATTTATTTATTTTGTTTATCATGCTTTTAGTGTCATCTAAGAACCATTTGCCAAATCCAAGTTCATGAAGATTTATCCTTTTGTTACTTCTATGAGTTTCATTGTTTTAGCACTTACATTTAAGTATTTTATCTATTTTGATTTAATTTTTATATATGGTATATGGTAAGGGTAAAACTTCATTTTTGTTCAAGTGGCTGTCCAATTATTCCAGCACCATTTCTTGAAAAGGCTGATTTTCCCCCATTGAATGGTACTGGAATCCTGTCAAAATCAGTTTATTATAGATGTGTGGGTTTATTTCTGGACTCTAAATTTTATTCTTTGTGTCAGTACCAGGCTTTTTTGATTTGCTTTTCAGTATTTTTGAAATCAAAAGATATCACTCCTCTTATTTTGCTTTTTTTGCAAGATTACTTTGGCTACTATGGACTGCTTGAAAGTCTATATGAATCTTAGAATCAATGTGTCAATTTTCACAAAGAGTTTAGCTGAGATTCTGAGAAAGACTATATCAGTTTAAGTAGTATTGCCATATTAGCAATATTAAGTCATCTGAATCATGAATATGAATTTTTTCCAATTATTTATATATTGTTTAATTTCTTTAAACACTATATTTTTAGCTTTCAGAGTATAGATTTTGTACTTGTGTTTAACTTATTCTTAAGTATTTTATTCTATTTGATGTTATTGTTAAATAAATTATTTTCTTAATTTTATTTTTGGGTCATTTTTTTTCTGGTATATAGAAATACAATTTGTGTATCAATATTGCATCTTGCAACCTTGCTGGACTCATTTACTAGCTCTAGTATTTTTAAATTTCATTGGATTAAATTTTCTCTATACCAGATTATTTCATCTATGAATAGAAATCATATTATTTCTAACTTTCCAATGTGTATTATTTTTATTTCTATTTCTTGTTCAATTACTGTGGATAGAATACCCATTACAATGTCAAATATAAAAGTAGTCATTGTTATCCTGTTCCTGATATTAGAGAGAAGGCACCCAGTCTTTCACATTAAGTAGGATATTAGCTGTAGGTTTGTTTGTTTGTTTTTAATACAAATAACATTTATCTGTTTGATTATTATGAAAGATGTTGGATTTTGTCAAATTTTTTTATTTGGCTATTCAGATGATCAATTTTTTATATAATTTGTTGATATGATGGTAACACTCTATTATTTTGTTAGGGCTGTTGTACCAATGTACCACATATTGGGTGCTTTAAACTTATTTAAAAAAAAAAAAACGGAAAATTTATTCTCAATTTCATTTATTTCTTCTCTGATCTTAGTTATTTCTTTTCTTCTGCTAGGCTTAGAATTAATTTGTTCTTCCTTTTCCAGTTCCTTGAGATGGTTTATTAGTTTGTTCATTTGTGAGTTTTCTGTCTTTTGGATGTGAACATTTAATGCTATTAGTTTCCCTCTCAGGAATGCTTTTGCTGTATCCCACAGATTTTGATAACTTGCGTTCTCATTATCATTTAGTTCAAAGAATCTTTTGATTTCCATCTGGATCTCCTTCTTGATCCAGTAGTCATTCAGCAATAGATTGTTTACTTTCCATGACTTTGTGAGGTGGAGAGTGTTTTTGTTGGAATTGATCTCTAATTTTATACCACTGTGGTCTGAGAAGACGCATGGTATAATTCCTATTTTTATAAATTTGTTGAGGTCTGATTTGTGGCCTAAGATGTAATTGATTTTGGAGAAAGTTCCATGAGCTGATGAGAAGAATGTATATTCATCTTTATTTGGGTGAAGTGTTCTGTAGATGTCTATTAGACCCATTTGTTCTAGAGCTCTGTTTAAACCCATTGTTTCCTTGCTTATTTTTGGCTTAGAGCCCACTAACTCTGCTTCTATTCAACATAGTGCTGGAAGTTCTGGCCAGACCAATCAGACAAGTTAGGAGAATTAAGCATGTCCGAGTGGGGGCAGAAGGGATCAAATACTCAGTCTCTGCTTAAGATATGATATTATATCTAGAAAATCCCATGGATTCAACCAAGAGATTCCTGGAATTGATAAATGAATTCAATAAAGTCTCAGGATACAAAACTAATCCACACAAATCAATGGCATTCATATATGCCAATAGCAGTCAAGCTGAAAATCTAATCAAAGATGCAACTCCTTTCAAAATAGCATCAAAGAATTTAAGTATCTAGGAATATATTTAACAAAGGAAGTTATAGACATATACAGGAAGAACTATGAAACACTGAGAAAATAAATTGTAGAGGATGTAAACAGATAGAAAACCCTATCATGCTCATGGATTGGCAGAATCAATATTGTTAAAATGTCAATACTATCTAAAATCATCTGCATAATTAATGTAATCCCTATAAAAATACCATCATCTTTCTTTACAGATCTAGAAAAAATAATTCTATGTTTCATGTGGAACCATTGAAGACCTTGTGTGGCCAAACCAATCACAAGCAAAAGGAACAAACTGGGAAGTATCAGTCTACCAGACTTCAAGCTTACTACAGGGCTATAATAACCAAAATAGTATGGTACTGGCACAAGAACAGAGAGATAAAACTTTGGAACAGGACTGAGAACCCAGATATGAAACCATCCACATACTGTTATCTAATCTTTGACAAAGCAGACAAAAATATACATTGAGGAAAAGAATCTATTAAATAAATGGTGCTGGGAAAACTAGATAACAACATGCAGAAGATTGAAACTGGATCCCCACCTCTCACCTCTCACAAAAATCAAATCATGATGGATAACAGACTTAAAGCTAAGGTGTGAAACCTTAAGAATTCTAGAAGACAATGTTGGGAAAACTCTTATAGACATTGGTCTAGGCAAAGAATTTATGAAGAAGACCCTCAAAGCAATCACAGCAGCAATAAAAATAAACAAATGGGACCCGATCAAATTAAAAATCTTCTGCACAGCCAAGGAAACTATCATTAAAGTGAATAGACAACCTACAGAATTGGAATAAATATTTGTTTTCTACACAACTGCTAAAAGGTTCATAACAAGTATCTCTACAGAACTTAAAAAATCAACAAGAAAAAAATCAAATATACCCATCAATGAATGAACAAAGGACATGAACAGAAACTTTTCAAAAGAAGACAGAATAATGGCCAGCAAACATATAAAAAAGTACTCAACATCTCTAATCATTAGGGAAATGAAAATCAAAGCCACATTGAGATATCATGTAACTCCTGTGAGAATGGCCCTTATCAAAAAGTCCCAAAACAACAAATGCTGGAGTGGATGTGGAGCAATTGGAACACTCTTACACTGCTGGTTGGGGTGCAAATTAGTACAAACCCTGTGGAAAGTAATTTGGAAATACCTCAAAGAGCTAAAAATAGAAATACCATTTGATCCAGCAATCCCACTACTAGCCATCTACCCAAAGGGACAAAAGACATTCTATATTAAAGAGATCTGCCCTCAAATGTTTCTGGAAGCACAATTCACAATTGCAAAGATGTGGAAACAACCCAAGTGCCCTTCAATCCATGAGTGGATTAATAAAATATGGCGTATGTATATGATGGAATACTATTCAACTACAAGAAACAATGGTGATCTAGCTCCTTTTATATTATCGTGGATAAAGCTTGAGCCCATCCTTCAAAGTGAGATATTACAAGAATGGAAAAACAAGCATCACATGTATTCACCATCAAATTGGTACTAACTGATCAACACTAAGGTGCTCATATGGTAGTAATATTCACTGGGTGCCAGTCAGGTGGCCGGGTGAGTAAATTCACAACTAATGGAGGTGGAGCACACTGTATGGGGAAAGGGCTTGCTTGTAGCCCTGGCTTGGGTGAGGCAAAGGCATTACATGTAATCAAAATGTTTGTACCCCCATAATATTCTGAAATAAAAAACCCAGAAAATTTATTGTCTCATAGTACTGGAGGCTAGATATCCAAAATCATGGTGTCAGAAAGGTTGATCCTTTCTGTGGGCTGAGAGAGAATGATGTAGTCCAGGCCTTTCTCTTTGGCCTGTGCATGGCTATTCTTCTTCCTGTCTCTTAACATTTCTTTTCCCTTATGCATGTCTCTGGTTCAAATTTCCCCTCTTTTTTATAAGTACTCCAGTTATACCATATAAATACCCAAACTAATGACTTCATTTTAACTTAATTATTTATGTATAGGTTCCATCTCCAAATAAGGTCGGACTTCACCGCATGAATTTTGTGAAGACAGAATCCAAACCATATACTCTGCTCTCTGCCCCACCAAAATTCATGTCTTTTCACAGGCAAAATGTATTCTCCCATTCCAAAGTCTTAACCCATTCAAGCATTAACTCTAAGTCTCAAATATCATCTAAATATCATCTGAATTGATTTAATTAAAAATCAAGGTATGATTCATCCTGATGCAAAATTTCTCTCTAGCTTTGAACCTATGAAACCAGATAACAATTTGTCTGCTTCCCAAATGCAGTGATGAGACAGGCATAGGATAACCATCTCCATTCCTAAAGGAAAAAACCATAATGAAGAAAGGTGTCAGGAATCCTAAGCAAAAGGAAATCCCATTAGATTTTAAGGCTTGAAAATAATATTCTTTTCTCCATGCTCTGTCCTCTGGGCCCACCAGGGTGATGTCCCTTCTCTCTATGCCCATTTGGGATGGCAGCCTCACCCTATCAGTCTGTGTTTTTTGGGCCATGATAGCAGTGGCAATCCTGCTATCCTAATCTGTGACTTAGCCTACAAAGTCATTGTTTCCTCTTGGTTTTGCTGGTATAAAATTCTCAAAAACCTTTTAGGCCTCTCAAACAGTTCATAGGGGTTCAAGCTATCCAAAAAATAGTGTCCTCCACAGATCTTTCTTTCTTGGATAACTGTATTTCTATAGCTAGCATCTGGTGAGATGATTAATTGAATCCATGAATCATACATATAATCTCTTAAGAAAATGTTGTCTAGCCACACCATTAGTTCTGTTTTCAGAGCACACTATCTGCATAGGCTGAGTACATTCCAAATTATCAAGAAATTGTTTCTTTTTGCTTATCAGGTCCTTCTTTGCTTTATCTCTTGATACTCTTGCATTTTGCTATAGGCAGTAAGGAGAAAGCAAGCCATGCGATAAACACTTTGCTTAAAAATCTCCTTTGCAGTATCTAAACTAAATAAGTGCATGATATACAATCTCCACTTTCTACAAAACAATTTTATACAATTCTGCCATGTTATCTGCCATTTTATGACAAAGATCACCTTTGCTCCATTTTCCAATAACATGTTTCGCATTTCTGCCTGAGTCCTCACCATAAGCCCCTTTAACATTCATATTTCTAGCATGATTTTGTTCTTGATGCTACATGTATTCTCTAAGATAATAGAAACTGTCTTTATAGCTCTCGTTTTCATATCCTGAGCCCTCAAAAGAATCACCTTTAAAGCTCATATTCCCACTAACAGTCTCTTCAAGGCAATCTGGGCTTTTTTCTTAGCACGTACCTCAAAACTCTTCTATCCTCACCCATTTACTCAATACCAAGTCACTCCCATCTTTTTAGCTATTTGTTACAGCAGCATCAAACATCCCAATACCAAAATCTGTATTAGTTTGCTAGGGCTGCCACAGCAAAGTATCACAGACTGAGTTGCTTAAACAGCAGAAATGTACTGCCCCACAGTTCTGGCAGACAGAGTTGTAGAATCAAGGTGTCTGCAAGGTTGGTTCCTTCTGAAGGCTATGAGGGAAGGATCTGTTTCTGGCCTGTCTCTTTGGCTGATAGATGCCCATCCTCTGCCTATACCTCTTTATATCATATTCCCTCTATTTGTGTCTCCATGTCCAAATTTACTCTTTTTAAAAAGATACCACTCATATTAGGGCCCATCTTAATGGCCTCATTTTAACTCAGGTAACTGTGCAGACTATATCTACAAATAAAGCCATATGATGTTGTACTTGGTGGTTAGAACTTCAACATATAAATTTTGAGGTAATACAGTTCAAGTCTCTCTCAACAATTGCATTAATTGATTTTTGGATGTTGAGCCAACCTTCCATTCCTAGGATAATTCCTACTTGGGCATGGTATATAATTCTTTTTGTATGTTGATAGAATTGGTTTGCTAATATTTTATTGAGGATTTTTGCATCTATGAGATATTGGCATCCAGGTTTCTTTTCTTGTATTGACTTTGTTGATTTTTTTTAATTAGGGCAATACTGCCTTTAGAGTATGAATTGGAATGTGTTATTTTCTCTTCAATTTTTTTGGAAGAGTTTATGAAGAAGTAGTCTCAATTCTTTAAATATTTGTTAGGATTCACCAGTAAATCCCATTGGCTTTGGAATTTTTGGGGGGATCATTTTTTGATTGCTACTTTAATATCTTTAGTTGTTATATAAATCTATTCATATTGTCTACATTTGCTTGACTCAATTTTTATAGTCTGTGTCTTTCTAGAAATTTGTCCATTTCATCTGGGTAATCTTATTTGTTGTGATAAAATTGTTCATGGTATTTCCTTATATTTCTTTTTTCTTTCTGTAGGATAAGTAATAATATCCCCTCTTTTACTAGCAATTCTAGTAATTTGATCCCTTTCTCTTTTTGTCTTGGTGAATCAAACTATGGCTTTGTTAATTTTGTTCATCTTTTCAAATAACCATATTTTTGTTCTCTTGGTTTTCTCTATTGTTTTCCTTTTTTCTATTTCTTGTGTTTATCTTATTCCGTGCTTCTACTTTCAATCTAGTTGTTCTTTGACTATGAAATTTATTCCTGTAGAAAGCCTATAGTTGGATAAGTTTTTGATCCAGTCTGAGAAATTCTGCTTCTTATTTGGATTATTTAATGCATTCATATCTAATGTCATTATTAATATAGTTGGTTTTATGTCTGTCTTTTTTTTTATGTGTCTTATTTTTTTGTTCCTCTGTTTCTCATTTACTGCTTTATTTTGTGTAAGTGAATATTTTTAACATAGCATTTTAATTTATTTAATCATTTTTTCACCACATTTTTTATATTTTTTAGTAGTTCTATGGTTTACTACATTCATCTCAACTTATCTAAATCAGATTCTTATATATCTAAGTTAAGCTATTAATTCTAGTGATATATAAAAATGTTATTCCTATTTAGCTCTATTCCCTTTCCCTCTTTTTGTGGTTTTATTGCTATATATATTAAATCTATTAATGTTACAAGATAAATAATACATTGTTATTATTATTAATTTACCATATGTAGTCATTTCCTTAGCCCAATACAGCTTTACTACCACCTTCCTTTTTGCTTATTGGCAAATATATTGCACATATACACATTTTTGTAAGTTTCAGGCCCAACAAATTATATAAATATTATTACATGCAATTTATTTTTAAATCTTTTAAGAGAATAAAAGAGAAATTATATATTTATAATGTCTTTTATAGGTATCTAATTACTTTTACTGGCACTTTTTTTTTCATGCAGTTATAAATTACTGTCTGAGGTCACTTGCTTTCAATCTGTAAAACTTCTTAGTATTTCTTGTAAGACAGGTTTGCCAGCAAAAAATTTCTCTTAGGTTTTGTTTATCTGGAAGCAACTTTTTTGTTGTTTTTGAAAAATAACTTGGCTGGATATGAATTCTTGGTTGATGCATATTTTTCTTGGAACATTTTGAATATGTTGCATCAATACCTGTTGTCCTTCATTTTTCTGCTGAGATGTCAGATTTTAACCTTACTGGCTTCCCTTGTAAGTGATCCATCATTTTTCTCTTGCTGCATTCAAGGTATTCTCTTTGTCTTTAACTTTCAGTATTTGAGTATAACATGTCTATTTGTGGATCTCTTTGTGTTTATCCTGCTGATATTTAATTGAGCTTCATAGATGTGTAGGTTATCGTTTTACAATATATTTGGGGAGCTTTCAGTTATTATTTCTTTGTTTTTTTCCTTCTTATTTTCTCTCTTCTACTTCTCTCATTATGCATATGTATGCTTGTGTGCTTAATGATGCCCCACATTTTTCTGAGGTTATCTTCATTTCTCTTAATTCTTCTTTTCCCTCTGTGTTATTCATTTTGCATAATTTCTGTTAATATATCTTTAAATTCACTTATTATTTCTCGTGTGAGTTGAAATCTACTGTTGAGCCCCTCTACTGAGGTTTTCATTTTAGTTATCCCATTTTTCAACTGAAGAATTCCAATTTTTAAAAATATTTTCTATATGTTTTATTGATATTCTCCATTTAATGTGACATTGTTATCACATCTTCATTTACATCTTTAAATATGGTTTCCTTCAGTTCTGTGAACATGTTTAAAATGGAAACTTTCAAGTATTTACTAATAAATCTAGCACTTGTTTTTAAGCACAGGCCATTTATGTAGATAGATATATATTCTATTTTTTCTTGAGTTAGTTTTTAGTTTTAGTTTACTTCTTTATAGGATTGTTTCTATTTAATCTTGGTTGTCTAATTTGTTGAAATACAATTGCTAATATAATTCCCTTATTATTATTTCTGTATTCAAGTTCATAATCTATCCTCTTTCAATCATAATTTTATTAATTTGCATCTTCTCTCATTTTATCTTACTCTATCTAAAGTTTTGTCCTTTTTGTTGATCCTTTCAAAAAATTACCTATTTGTTTCATTAATTTTCAGTATTGTTTTTCTTTTCTCCATTTTATATGTATCTACTCTAAGTTTTATTTCCTTCCTTCTACCTGATTTGAAGTTTATTTTGCTCCTTCTTTCTATTTTTTTAAGTGAAAGTTTAGGTTATTGGTTAGAGATCTTTCTGCTTTTTAAAATGTAGGCATTTATAATTTTTAATTTTATTGTAAGCACTGTCTTTCCTGCATCATAAAATTTGGGTATGTTGTGTTTTTTGTTTAATTTATGACAAAATATTAATCATTCCCCTTGTTTACTCTTTTGTTATCCACTGATTTTTAGGAGTGTGCATTTTTATTTAAACTTATTTATTCAGATATAAGTATAATCATACTCATTTCCTCTGGTTAGAGTTTTTGTGATATATCCTTTTCAACCCTATTTGTGTCTCTAAACCTAAAGTGTATCTACTGTAGACAGCAGATAGTTGGAAGCTTTTTATTCAGTTTGACAATATCTGCTTTTCCTTTGGATTCCACAATATATTTAACTGTAGAGTTTCTATTGATACAGGAGGATTTATGTCTAGGATGTATTTTCCTTTATATTTTCTATATATTCATTTTTTCTGTTCTTTTATTCTCAACTTCCAATTTCTTTTACCACTAACTACATATTGTATAGTGTAGTCTTTTAAATTCCTTAATTATTTCTATTATATTTTTCAGATATTTTCATAGATTTTAAATATATATTTTATTAGACTGTACTTCAGATTTACTCTATAATAATTTCAGTAAGATTTTTAAAAATGTTAGTCCTTTATAGCTATAATGACTCTTCCTTTTGTACTATTATTGTTACATATATTTCATGTCTATATGTTAGAAACCCAACAATACTTTATATATTTATTGTTATAACATTATAATTATTAACTTATTTATTATTTTATATATTAATAATTTTGTCTTTAAACATAGTTAAGGGGGGTTGGGGGGCAAGGTCAATATACGTAACCTAAACTTTTGTACCCCCATAATATGCTGAAATAAAAAAAAACATAGTTGAGAGAAGAAAGTTGGGCAAATTTACATTTATAGCATTACTATAATAACCTTCTTATTCATTATTTATGATTCTCTTCATTTTTTCCTGTGTATTTGAGCTACCATCTGGTGCCATTTTCTTAATCTTATACAGATAGCTACCACCCATCTTCTTCGTGCTATTATTGTCAAATATATTTATCACATTCTATATATTATAGGTACAAAAATGCAATAATATACATACTATTACATATAATTTATTTTAAGCCAGTTAAGGGTACAAAGAGTTTAATATACAATTATAGTTTTAAAACTATCTACATAATTACTTTTGTGGACGTGTGTGTGTGTGTGTGTATTTGAATCACTTCTTTTTATTTATTTATTTTTTATTTCAAAATATGGGGGTACAAATGTTTTGATTACCTGTAACAATTTTGCGATGCATGAGTCAGGGTCATAAGTGTGCCCATCATCCACATAGTGTTTATTGTATCTGTTAGGTAGGTTTTCACCCATTGCCTCCTTCTTCCTCTCCCTGGCTTGATTTCCACTGAGTTTTACTCCCCTCTGTGTATATGTGTGCTCATCAGTTAGCTCCAGTTTAATAGCAGGTACATGTGGTGTTTGTTTTTCCATTCTTGAGATACTTCACTTAGGATAATGGTCTCCAGTTCCATCAAAATTATTGCAAAAGGCCTTAATTCATCCTTTTAATGGCTGAGTAGTATTCCATATTATATATATGCATTTTGTTAATCCAGTAGTGAATTGATGGGCACTGGGTTTATTCCAAAACTTTGCAATTGTGAATTGTGCTGCAATAAACATTCAAGTGCAGGAGCCTTTTTGATAAAAATAACTTCTTTTCCTTTTGGTGAACACCCAGTGATGGGATTGCTGGATCAAATGGTAGGTCTACATTTAGTTGTTTGAGGAATCTTCATACTATTTTCCATAAATGTCGTACCAATTTGTAGTCCTACCAACAGTGTATAAGTGTTCCTTTCTCTCTGCATCCATGCCAGCGTTTATTGTTTATGGACTTTTGAATAAAAGCCATTCTAACTGGCATAAGGTGATATCTCACTGGGGTTTTAATTTGTGTTTCCCTGATAATTAGTGACATTGAGCATTTTTCATGTGTTTATTGGCTATTTGTCTATGTTCTGTTCATGTCTTTTGCCTACTTTTTAATGGGCTGTTTGATTTTGTTGCTTATTTGCTTGAGCTCTTTCTAGATTTTCATTATTAATCCTTTATTGGATGTATAATTTGCAAATATTTTCCACCATTCTGTAGGTTGTCTATTTGATCCTTTGATTATTTTTTAGCAGTTCAGAAGCTTTTTAATTTAATCAAGGCCAATTTATTTATTTTTGTTGTCACTGTGATTTCCACTGGGGTCTTCTTCAAAAATTCTTTGCCTAGGCTGATATCTAGAAGAGTTTTTACAACATTTTCTTCTAGATTTCTTATGGTTTCATGCCTTACATTTAAGTCTTTTATCCATCTTTAATAAATTTTTGTGAGTGGTGAGAGATATGGATCCTGTTCCAATCTTCTGCATGTGGCTATGCAATTTTCCCGGCACCATTTGTTGAATAGGGCTTCTTTTACCCAGTGCATATTATTGTCTGCTTTGTCAAAGATCAGTTGGTTGTATGTGGATGGTTTTATATCTGTGTTCTCTGTTCCATTCTATTAATATGTGTCTCTATTTTTGTGCCAATACCATGCTGTTTTGGTTACTATAGCCATGTAGTATAGTTTGCGCTCTGGTATTGTGATGCCTTCAGATTTGTTCTTTTTGCTTAAGATTGCTTTGGCTATTTGGGCCTTTTTTCTGGTTCCCAAGGAAGCCTAGAATTAATTTTTCTCAATCTTTGAAGTATGATTTTGATTTTTTTCAATAAAATTTATATTGAGTGTGCTGGCCTCTCCTGCTCTCTCTTCTACCTTCTCCATCTCTTCTGCCTCTGCCAACACTGAGACTATAAGACCAACCCCTCTTCCTCTTCCTCCTTGGCCTACTCAATGTGAAGGCATTGAGACCTTTATGATGACCCACTTCCACTTAAGAAATATCTAATACATTTTCTCTTCCTTATGATTTTCTTAATAACATTTTCTTTTCTCTAGCTTACTTTATTGGAAGAATATAGTTTATAATACATATAACACATAAAATATGTGTTAATCAATTATTTATATTATTGATAAGGCTTTTGGTCAACAGTAAGCTACCAGTAGTTAAATTTGTGGGGAGTGAAAAGTTATATGAAGATATTGGACTATGTGGTGGATCAGTGCCCCTAACTCCTGCACTGTTCAAGGGTCAGCTTTACATATATACATACATATATATATATATATATATATAAATACACAAAATATGTGTATACAAATGAAATTAATGAAAATAATGATATAAAGGATGAGAGGGAAGAATTGGAAATATTTTGTTTTTGTAAAATATCATGGCTGGATCTGAAGCATGTATCCATTGGGGTGGACCTATTGATTGGGTCTGTGGGGGGACTGGAGCCTGAGTCTACAGAAGTGGGTCTAGGCCCTCGATCCATGGGTGCAGGCCTTGAGCCTGGGTATGCAAGTATGATCTTGGAGCCTTATTCCATGGTGTCTTGCCTGGTGCCAGGGTATGCTGGGGTTTACCTGGACTATGGGTCTGCTAGAGCATGCCTGAATCCTGAGTCCACTGAAGCTTGGGGCCATGAGGACCAGCCTGAAGCCTGGGGCTTGCCTGTAACTGTAACCAACATGGAGCCTGAATCTTCAGGTGCTGATCTATAGACTGGGATTATAGACAAGGGCCTTGTGCCTGAAGCCACTGGGACTGGCCTGTGGCCTAAGGCTATAGAGATATGCCTGGAACCTATGTCTGCTGGTGCTAGCTTGGAGGCTGTGTGGGCAGATGCTGACCTAGACGATAGGTCTATGAAGGCTTGCCTGTGTCCTGGGTCCTTGGGGGTTAGCCTGGGATGTGGATACACAAGGGCAGTTCTGGAGCATGGGTCCTTGTGAGCTGGTTCCACTCTGGGGTCTACTGGGAGAGGCTTGTAGCCTGGGTCTACTGAAGTGTGAGGCTGCAGGGACTGGTCCAGAGGGTGGAGGGATGGAGACTACTCTGGATGGAAAAGCCTGGAGCTTATGTCCATGAGTGCCCACGTGGTGTTTGAGGCCAGGAGTGCCAACCTGGTGGTGAGGTGCGCCTCAAGACTGAGGCAGCAGGAGCTGGCCTGGTGCTGAGTGGGAACAAATACTGTATTTGCAGGGGCCATGCTAGAGACTGGGTTCATATGTACCAGTGTGATGAATACGGATACAGGGGTCAACCTGGTGTCGGAGTGGATCTGAAGCCTCAGGCTGTATAGGCCAGCCCAGTGCTGGGAGTGATACATAGTCTGGGGCTGGTGGGGTTGGCCTTTTGATGAGGCAGCAGGAGCAATAAGTATTCTATGTACACTGTAGCTTGAGGCCATGGGGGCCTGCCTAGTGTTGGATTTTGCAGGGGAAGGCTTGGTTTTGAGGTCAGAGGCAAAGTCTGGTGCTCACTTTCTTTCCCTTCTCCCAAGCATAAGATATCACCCTTTATACCATGATGCCTGGACTTGGGGAGGTGTGACATGGGTAATGTAAAACTGTCCTTCTTACCGTTTTCAATGTTTCTTTCCATATTTCTGTGCTATACTCAGGTGCTGTAATCCCTCACCTTGTTTACTTGATTCTTATAAAGGTCTTCTTGGACCTGGATAATGGTTCGAATTGATGTTTCTGCATAAAGATGAACACTGGAGAGTCCTATTACACCATTTTGCTCCTTTGTACCATTTTTAGTTGATCTTTGTATATTTTTGAGAGAAGAGTTCAAATTCATTCTTTTGCAGGTGGATATCCAATGCTAATTTCATTTGTTGACAACACTATTCTTTCCTCAATGAATGGTCTTGGCACTCTTGCTGAAAATAATTTGACAATAGATAAGTGGGTTTATTTCTAGTCTCTCTATTCTGTTCCTTTGATCTCTAGGTCAATCCTTATGCCAGTAACACTTTTTTTCATTACTGTAGATTTATAGGAAGTTTTGAAATCAGGAAATGTGAGTCCTCTAACATTGTGTTTATTTTTAAAATTGTCTTGAGTATTTTGAGACTCTTGTAATTCCATATGAATTTTATGATTGATTTTTCCATTTCTTAAACAGCACAAAGGATGTTGGGTTTTTCGTAGGGAGTGCATTGAATCTGTAGATAATTATGGAAAATATTGCCATCTTAACAATTTAAGACTTCTGACCCAAGATTGTGAGATATCTTTCCATTTATTAAGGTCTCTGTTGATATTTTTTCAGCAATATTTTCACTACTCAGTATAGAAGTTTTTCATACCCTTGTTTAAATTTATTCCTGAGTATGTTATTCTTTTTAGTGCTATAATAAATTGCATGGCTTTCTTAATTTCCATTTGAATTGTTTATTGTTAGTGTATAGAAATGCAAGTGGTTTTTACATATTGATTTTTATCCTGTACTTTTTCTGAAATTTTTCATTAGGTCTAATATTTTTCCTTAGAATTTTGTATATTCCTCAGAATTTTCTTTAGAATGTTCTATGCATAATATTATGTCATTTTAAAATAGAGATTTTATTAGTTCTTTCTTTTTAATTTAGATGACTTTTATATCTTTCTTCTTACATAATTATTTTGTCTAGAACTTCTAGTATAATGGTATAGAGAAATGGTGTAAAATACATTCTTGTCTTCTTCCATTTCTTAGAGGAAAAGCTTTCAGTCTTTGACCACTGAGTATTGTGTTAGCTGTGGGTATTCCATAGATCCTATTTTTTTTATTTATTTTATTTTTTTTTAGACAGAATCTCACTCTGTTGCCTGGGCTAGAGTGCCGTGGTATCAGCCTAGCTCACAGCAACCTCAAACTCCTGGGCTCAAGTGATCCTTCTGTCTCAGCCTTCTGAGTAGCTGGGACTACAGGCATGCGCCACCATGGCCCGCTAATTTTTCTATATATATTTTTAGTTGTCCAGCTAATTTCTTTCTATTTTTAGCAGAGAAGGGGCCTCTCTCTTGCTCAGGCTGGTTTCGAACTCCTGAGCTCAAATGATCCGCCCACCTGGGCCTCCAAGAGTGCTAGGATTACAGGTGTGAGCCACTGCGCCCAGCCCTTTGTGGTTAGATGTGCTTCCTGTAGACAGCAGGTACCAGGCTTGTGGATTTTTATCCACTCTGCCAGTCTATGTCTCTTCAGAGGACAGTTTAAGCCATTCACATTTATTGATAGGATTGAAATTTGAGGTAGATTTCCACTTATATTGTTGGGTGAAAACCTGTTGTTTTGTTTTATTCCTTGAACCAACATGCAGTCCAGGTTCTAGACTTTAACTCTTGAATAATTTTACTTTGAAGAGTGTCTATTGCACTGTTCAGTGTGTAATGCAGGTCTGAGTAGTTCCTGTAGTGCTGGTCTGGTCTTCGCAAATTCCATCAATGATTGCTTGTCTATATACACATTGTTTTTCTATTGCCAACTGGATGAGGCTGGCAAACAAAGCCCTTAATCTACCATCTTGGAAAAAAAACTCACTTTAACAGTTGTTTATTACTCCCCTCTAATAAGCGGCAGTTTTCCAGTCTGGTCATGTATTTCATTACTTTATCACTTTTGAAGAGTACTGGTGAATTCATTTGTAGAATGGACCTCAATTTGAAATTGTCTGATATTTTCTCATGATCAGTTTAAGGTTATGAGATTTTGTTAAAAATATCACAGAAGTGATGTGACATGGCTTATCATATTCAGATTTATATGGTATCTGTCTATATATGTCATTATTGGTGATGTTAACCACGAAAATTTGTTTAAGGTAATATCTTCACAGTTTCCCTATTGGGAAGTAACTATATTTCCTCATCTAATTAATGAATACCTAGAGGAGATACTTTGAGACTCTGTAAATATCCTATTTCTCCTCAAACTTTTGTCCACTAATTTTAGCATCAATCATTGGACTTTTCTCCAACAGTTATTACAAGGTGTTTTAATGATGATTTTTTTATCCTCTTTATAACTTACACATGTACTCACTGAAATTATTCTGTAAGGAAGAGCTATCTTTTCACCACCATTTATCTGTACAATAATTTACTCATTTATCATTAGTAATTTACATTAGTATGAACTCATGGATATTTACTTTATTCTGTTAATTATAATTCAGTATTTTATTTGCTTATTTTCTTGCTCAAATTTTTCTGCTTTTGTCATTGGGAGCATTTTTAAGTTGGCTTCTGTGACTTTTCTATATCCTCTGAGTTGTTTATTTTTAAAATTTATTTACTTTACAAATAAAATTTATATTAAGATATGCATTTGTTTATCACACTTTTACTTTCTGGAATTATGAGATGTTCCAGTATCATCTTGTGCTTTCCTTGCCACAGCCAAGTAATCAACCATATTTCCAAGAAGATCTTGTTTCTGCTATTGATGAATAGTATTGATAAACCAAGGTCTGGGTTCTAGGTATGCTCATTTCTTCTGTAGGTCATTGTTTTCAGGCCCTCTCAAGAAATAGAGCTTGGAAGTATATTTTTATTGTTTAATCCCTGATTAATCACACATCTGTAGTATACATATATATACTACAGTGTATGTATACATATATACATAGATATTACATATATACTACAGTATACTTAGGTATATATATGTATAAATATGAGTTTATATTGATACCTCTGATTCCAATTGAATACCACAGTATTCACTTTAGTCTTTTCCTTCTCCTTGTTTGTAAATACTTTCTCTGGAAGTTTGAAATGTGGCTTTTATTATCTCCAACATATTTACTTATTTCCTCAAACCTAGTATATAGATACTTTTTTTTTCCAGATAGTTAATGCACACCTTGAAAGAAAGAAATTACTTAGTGTGCAATTTATGTACTGTTATTTTTGTCTTTGGCCTTTCAGTATCAAGCCAAAGTACTATTTATTAAAGTAAACGTGGTTAGATCTTTCCATTCTACCTTCTTAAGTGGGATTATGTTATTCATTTATAATATAATTAGCTTAATTTGCCACATTGTGTATCCTATTTTGGGTTCTGTTGACATTCTTGTTGATTTTGTATTTGCATAAAGTAAAATTTATTCTTTTTAGCATGTAATTTTAGGTTCTTACAAAGCAGAGTCATGATACAAAATAGTCCATCACCTCCACAATTTCCCCTCATGCTCCTTTTTTAGTCAACCTTTCTCCATCACTTACCCCTAATAACTACACATTGAATTTCTATCCTTATAGATTTTCTTTTTATAGAATGCCATATAAAAGAATCATACATTATATGACATTTTAGGATTTTTTTCACTCACCATAATTCCTTTGACATTTATCCAGATTTCTCACACATCAATAGCCCATTCCTATTTCTGTGTAATATTCAATTATATTATTATACTACAGTCTGTTTATCCATTCACTGGTTAAGAACATGTGGGTTGTTTCCAATTTTGGCAATAATGAATAAAGCTGTTATGAACATTTACAGATATGTTTTCCTGTGAACATAAATTTTTATTTCTCTTGGGTAAGTATCTAGGCTTGGGGTTTCTGAGTTTAATGCTAAGTCTACATTTATCTCTGTAAGAAGCTGTCAGTTTTCCACAGTAATTGTAACATTGTGCATTGTTACCAACAATGTGTGAGAGTTAAATTATTCTCACTAGTAGTTGGAATTTTCAAGTTTTTGTTTTATTGTGTTTTGTTTTGCCATTATAATAGGTGTGTAGTGATATTCCATTGTGGGATTTTTATGTTTTAAATTTTTGTATTTTATTTTATTTTTTATTTTCATTTTTTTTCAGCATATTATGGGGGTACAAAAGTTTAGGTTACATATATTGCTCTTGTCCCCCTCCCCTCACCCCGAGGCAGAGCTTTAAGCATGTCCATCTCCCAGACGGTGTGCATCACACTCATTATGTATGTATATACCCACCCCCCATCTGTCTGACACTCTATTAATGTTATTCTTGTATGTGCTCTTAGGTGTTGATCAGTGACTCACCACTGTGGGTTTTAATATGATTTCCTCTAATGAATGATGATTTTGAACATTTTTCTCCATGCTTATTTGCCACCCACCCATACATCTTCTTTGGTCAGCTCTCTTGTTTTTTTTTATTTTTTTTAGAAGTAAAACTGTCTTTATTCACTGACGACATGAATTTTATATATAGACAATCCTAAAAAATTCAATGAAAAAACTACTGGAATAAACAAGTTCAGTAAGGTCACAGGATACAAGAACAATATGCAAAATCAATTATATTTCTATATACTAACAACAAACAATTTGAAAATGAAATGAAGAAAATAATTTCATTCTCAATAGCATCAAAAAGAATAAAATAAAATATTTAAAGAAGATTTAAATAAATGGAAAGACACCCTTGTTCATAGACTGGAAGACTTAGTATCATTACAAAAGCATTTAAGCTCTCTTGTTTAGATATTGTTTTATTTTCTTACTGTGTAGCTTCAATATTTATTTATATATTTTGATACACCTTTTCCACATATGTCATTTACAACAATCTTGCAGTCTGTGGATGGCAGTTTTATTCTCTTTATAACATTTGTAACAGACAGAGATTTTTCAAATCTAATAAGGTTCAACATGTCAATCATTTTCTTTTAAAAATTGTGATTTTGGTGTCTTTTCAAAAAATACTTTGCCTAACCAAGGGAAAAAAATATTTTCTCCTAGATTTTATTTTGAATTGTTTTATGCTTTTACATTTTGCATTCATGTATAAACTCTGAGTTAATTTTTGTATAAGGTATGAAGTATGGCTCACAGATTATTTATTTATTTATTTTGTATATGGATGTTCTATTATTTGAGTGCCATTTGTTGAAAAGTCTATCTTTTTTCTAAAGAACTGCTTTATCACTTTCATTTAAAATAAGTGAACTGCTTAGTTATATATATTCCTAGGTATTTTATTTTCTTTGTTGCTATTTTGAAGGGTATTGAGTCCTTAATTTGGTTCTCCATTTGACTGTTATTGGCATATATGAATGCCTCTGATTTGTGTGTATTGGGCATCCACCCAGAAGAACAAAAGTCATTCTATAACAAAGACACCTGTACCCGAATGTTTATAGCAGCACAATTCACAATTGCAAAGATGTGGAAACAACCCAAATGCCCATCAATACACGAATGGATTAGTAAACTGTGGTATATGTATACCATGGAGTATTACTCAGCTATAAGAAATAACGGTGATACGACATCTCTTTGGTTCTCCTGGAGAGAATTGGAACCCATTATATTAAGTGAAGTATCCAAAGAATGGAAAAA
>MPIZ01001205.1:1902927-1914243 GCA_003258685.1 Prolemur simus
AAACTCCTGGGCTCAAGCAATCCTTCTGCCTCAGCCTCCTGAGTAGCTGAGACTACAGGCGTGCGCCACCATGCCTGGCTATATTCTTCTATATATTTTTAGTTGTCCAGATAATTTCTTTCCATTTTTTTAGTAGAGATGGGGTCTCGCTCTTGCTCAGGCTGGTCTCGAACTCCTGAGCTCAAACTATCCACCCAGCTCGGCCTCCCAGAGTGCTAGGATTACAGGCATGAGCCACCGCTCTCAGCCTCTGATGAAATTTTTATTAGGATAGTGTTGAACCAATTTGAGAGAAATTGACATCTTAGCAATACTGTTTCCCAACCTAAAATAATTTATTTCTTTTATCACTCTTTTATTGTTTTCAGTATATTAATGCATGCCATATTTTATTTTATTTTTACCTATTTATTTGAACTGTGGTACTATTTCAAGTAACAGTTATTTAAAATTTCCAATTCCTGTTTTACCTTGCAAGTATATAGAAATACAATTGAATTTTGTATATTGACTTGGACTCTATGACCTTTCTAAACTCACTTATTAGTCATTGAAACTTTGTGGGTTTTTCGCCCTTTTAGCAGATTATTTGAGATTTTCAAATATAGACAAATATGTCCTATGTGAATAGAATTTTTTTCTTTATAATGTGCACTGTTCTATTTGTATCTCTTGCTTTGTTGTATTGGTTAGAACAGCCAATACATTGTTGAATAGAAGTGGTGCCAGGGGACATTCTTCTTTCTTATTTAATATCTTTTACCATTAAGCATGATGCTACTTTAGGTTTTTATCTTAAATACAGTTTATCAGGTTATTGAAGTTTCTTTCTATTCATAGATTTCTCAAAGTTGTTTTTTAAATCATAAATATATATTGATTGTTTTCAAATGTATTTTCTGCATCTATTGAGAGAGCCATATAATTTTATTTATTTAGTCTTTTATATGATGAAAAATATTGATTGCTTTTCAAGTGCTGAGCAAGCCTTACATTCCAGGGATAGACCCGTACATCTTCAAAAGTATTATTCCTAATATACAGATATAAATAAAATTTGGTTTGTTAATATTTCTTTAAGGTTTTTGCTTTTATATTCATGAAGGATATTAATCTGTACATTAATCTTTTAGCATATGTAAAAGTAAAACAAATGGCTCAATTTTATTTTAGACACTAAGTTTTCTTATCTTTAAAGAAATTGAACAATAAAAGAATTATTCTTATTTTATCTTCATATATCCTATTTCTAGCATTCTTCCTTTTTTGGATATATATGCATTTCTACCTTATGTTATATTCCTTCTGCCTGAAGAATGTATTTAACTTTTCTTTAGTGTATGTCTGAATTCTCTCTGCTTTTATTTCAGAATTATTCATTTCTTATTCCTTTTTTAAAGGTATTTTCACTGAATATAAAATTTTGATTTAACAAAGATTTTTCTCTTTCAAGTTAGATATTTTATTACATTCTTTTTTGAATTGCAAGTTTTCTTTCAAGAAGACTATAACTTATAGCATACATTTAAGTTCCCTCCATGTCTTTCCATGGCTTAATAGTTCATATTTATGTATTACTAAATAAAATTCCATTGTATGTATGTACCACAATACATTATTTATTTTTAACAGCATTATTAAGATATAACTGACATCCCATTTAATTAATTCATTTAAAATTTACAGTTCAAAGGCTTTTGGTATATTCACAGTGTTGTGGATGTATCATCACAATCAATTTTAGCACATTTTCAGCAATCCAAAAAGAAACTCCACTTCAGTAAGCTATTCATCCAAAATTCTTGTGTTTACTCCAGCCTTAGGTAGCCAACAATTTAGTCTCAGTCTAGATTTGCCTACGCTGGGCATTTCAGATAAGTTGTATCATATCATACGTGGTCCTTTATGACTGGTTTCTTTTACATAGCTGTATGTTTTCAAGGTTCATTCATGTTGTAGCATTTATCAATACTTCATTTCTTTCTATTGCTGAATAATATTTTATTTATGGGAGTAATACATTTTATTTGTCAATCCATCTGTTAATGTACATTTGGGGTTTTCCACTTTTGCCTATTTTGAATAATGGTCTTATGAATATTCATATACAAGTTTTCTCATGAAAATATATTTTTATTTCTCCTGGGTAAATACCTAGGAGTGGAATTACTGGGTCATATGGTAACTCTATGTCAACTGTTTTCCACAGTTGCTGTACCATTTTTCATACCCACATTCAGTGTATATGATCTTTCAAAATTCTTCCACATCATCTCCAACACTTATTTATAACTATCTTTTTTATTATGGTTATGATATATTACTTCATACCTCATAGAATGGATAAAATGAGGGAAGAATGAGGTGTGACTGGGTACAGGGTTTCTTTAAGTGTTTATGAAAATGTGCTGGAAATGGTTACACAATTTCATGGATATACTAAAAAAGGCACACAAGATATTGGAAATGGTTACACAAGCTTGTAAATATACCACAAATCACTGAGCTGAGTTGTACACTTTAAAGTGTGAATTATGTGATATGTGTGTTACATTTCAATAAAAATGAAAAAAATGTTCTTAGTTTATGGGTTTCTCTGGATTTTGCTCTTATTGCATGGGAGTATGCTATTTCCAGCTCTCTACATTCCATAGCAGAAGCCATAAGTAAGTCTTTCTTCTATTTTAAATACACCTCAAGTAGCTTTTGTCATTATCATTTCATTGAAACTTCTCATATAAGCCTCACAAGTGACCATGGTGCTGCTAAATGGAATGGTGGATTTTTAATCTTAATTTACATGACCTATCTTTCTTTCTCAATATTCATTTACTTGATCTATCAGCAAATTTGACAGAGTTGATCTCTTCCTCTTACTTGATATTTTTTCTCTCCCCCGCATTTAACTCATCAATCACCAGATACTTATGGTATTATATAAGCCCTACCACACAGGGTTCCCTTTTTGAGTCCACTTAGCTAGATCTTTTTCCTAGCTATTATGTTTGGAGTTCTCTTGTCCTCATTACTTGTTTCTCTACGTTTCTCTGTCTATACTTGTTCCCTCAGTGAACTCATTCATTCTTGTGTCTATACAAATCATGTATATGCCTATGGCTTGCATCATATCTCTAATCAAGAATTCATTCCTGAGTTCCAGACTTATATATACACTTTATACTCAACATCTAAGCTTACATGTTGAATATATTAGACCATACTCACATTCTCAAATCACAATTCTTAATGTTTGCCTACAAACGTGATCTCCCTGCAGTCATCTTCATTTCATTTGATGGAGACACCAAACGTCCTGGTATCTTGGGCCAAAAACCATGAAGTTGTTATTGATTTCTCTCCTAATATCACATGTTACATCCATCAGCAAATCCTATTGGCCATGTGTTAAAAATGTGTTATAAATCTGATCCTTCTCAGCACCTCCATGACTTCAACTCTGATCTACTTCACAATCATCTGTTTGTATTAATACGTTGAATCCTGTATGGTCTTTCTGTTTCTGCACTTGTCTACTTCATTCTATTTTAACATTCCAACTGGAGTGATACTTATAAAATTTCAGTAAGATTACTTCACTCTGTACAAATTATTGCAGTAGCACCCCATTTTACTTAAAGTAAAAGCTAATATCCTGATAATGGCCTAAGTGGCCCTGTATAATCTGGCCTCCATTTATTTATCATTCTGATTCTTGCCTGTTGGCTGCTTTTATCTAACCACAAATTCCTTCTTTACTGTGAACATAAAAAGCAAATTCCAATCTCAGAGTCTTTGCGTGGGCTTTCTCGGATCTTTTTTTTGGATGATTTTAAATTTTTATAGATACCTATTAGAGCATAGTTATGGTATACATGTGACATTTTGATACAAGTATACAATGTTTAATGATCAAATCTGGATAATTGGGATATCTCTATCACCTCAAACATTTATCCTTCATGTTGGGAGTATTCTATATGTTTTCTCCTAGTTATTGTTAAATAAACAATAAATTGTTGTTAACAATAGTCACTCTATTGTGCTACTGAATATTAGAACTTATTCCTTCTATCTAATTGTATTTATGCACCCGTTAAGCAACCCCCCCCTCCCTTATTCCTCCTTTCTCACTACCTTTCTCAGCCTCTGGTAACAATCATTCTACTCTCTATCTCCCACCAATTTTTTGGCTCCCACATATGCATGAGAACATGCAACATTTTTTTTCTTTGCCTGGTTTAGTTCATTTAACATAATGTCTTCCAGCAAGTCTGATAAGTATATATCCAAAAGAAAGGATATCAGTATATCAAAGAGAGAGCTGAACTCCCATGTTTATTGAAGCACTATTCACAATAGCCACGATATGAAATCAATCTAAGTGTCCATCAGTGGATGAATTGATAAAGAAAATGTGACATATATACACAATGGAATATTATTGCACCAAAAATATGATGAAATCATCTCATTTGCAATAACATAGATAGGGGTTCTCCAGATTTTAATGCTTTCTCCAACGTATGAACATAGTTCACCTCCTCACCATCTTAAATATTTGCCCAAACATTACCTCATAATTAGGGCCTATCCTGCCAAACTTATTTACAAGTACAGCCATTCTCTCTGCATTCCCAACACCACTTTTTTTACTCCATTTTTGCATAGTGTGTATTACTTTAAAATATACTACATAGTTTACTTTTACTTACTTTTTTATATTTATTGCTTATTTTCCATCTCATGATATCATATTTTAAAGTCTTCAGTGGAAGTTTTTGTTTGTTTGTTTTTTTGATTTTATTTTTGTCTGTTTCAGGGATGTATGCCAAATGCCTAGAAACAGTTTCTGGGACATAGTAAAAACTCAATAAATATTTATCAAATTAATAATTCAAAAAGAAAGGAAAAATTATGAGTATAATTTAAACAATGAGTTAAATTTCTGATTCTGCCACTAGTTATATGATTTCATGCACATGATCAAACTTCACTAGGTTTTAATATTTTTTTTTTTACAAAAAATCTAGGTAATATTCAAAAGCACATTTCTTGAACTAGTTAGATAGGTAAAGTTGTAGATAAACTGATCTTGATGTCTAAGAAAATTGGCCCCTTAAAAGAGAGATGAAACATAAGTACTCACTCAGAGTATGGCAGCAGAAAAGGGCTACCATACAAGCAGGTAAGAAGATTTCAGCAACTTTCTGTAACAAATTACAACAGGATGACTGAAAGCTAGCATAAAAATATAGAACTCTTTGATGTTATATTAGAACAAAATAAGTGAAGATCACAAAATATAACAGTCTCTTCTCCACCAAGCTCATAGCATGCTCATGAGAAGTACTTCAGTAAAGGAGGGTCAATATAAAAAGCTTTCTTTTTGGTGCAGGCCTTGGAAAAAATGCAACCACCACTGCATGAAAGGGCATGACACACTACCTAGTTTCTTTTTTCTCCATGAAAAAAGGCTTAAGCCATTTAGGGATGAGAAGAAAATATCAACTATAAGAAATGGATGAAGGCACATTATGACCCAGAGAGGGGAAGAGAAAAAAAAAAAAAAAAACTAACAGTAGAAAAGACAGAAAATCATCCTGAACCCAGATGACTGAAAATCCCATAATGCTTGGGAGGAGAAAGATCATTGAGAATGCATTGCCGCTAACATTCTGGGACATTGGACCCGCCTAAGAATGATGCTGAATTAGGAAATCAGGAATGTCCTCACCCCCACCATCAGGCTTGCAAGCAATGAACAACAAACAACAGTATATTTCTATGAAAAGGAGAGGATCACAGAGAGAGCTGCTTTTTGTAGTATAGTTTACTAGGAAAGCTCAAAGCTAAAGGTGGAAGAATATTGGAAAAATGCCAAGTGAGCCCTCACCTTCATGATAAGTAAGCCTGAAGGAATTTGAAGCTATTAGTTGATTGATGGTAATCATTACAGAAACAAAACCGAAACTTAACTCAATTCTTGAGTAGGTTGATTCAACCCGTCACTTTAAAGACACAATGTAAGAAGAGATGTGCTCATTTTGAGGCATAAATTATATTTACCTCTGTCTCCACTGTTGAATGTCTGTAGCTGATATTTAACCAAAAATTTCAAGAAACACAAAAGTGAAGAAAATAAAGCCACTATAAAGAGACAAAGCAATCAATAAAACAAATTGTCCTATAATTGATGGAGGAGCAAACTGTTGTACACCCAACATAGTTATTAAAAGGAACTATTGATGTATGAAACATCTTAGATGGATCTTAAGGGCATTGTTCTGAGTGAAAAAGTAAAGCAAATCTCAGTGGTTACATACTGCATAACTCCATCTATATAGCATTCTTGAAATGACAACACTATAGAGATGGAAAACAGACTAGTGATTGCCAGGATTGGGGATGGTGCAGGGAGGAAGTGGGTGTGCCTATAAGAGGTAGGATGAGGGAGAAATTTGTGGAATAGTTCTGAATCTTAATTTTGGTGCTAGTCATATATGCTTACATATGTGACAAATGACATAGAACTATACATGCAAATATTGTGCTAATGTCTATTTCTGAGTTTTAATACTGTAGTAGTTATGTAAATGTTAACCAATTGTGTAAGCAGGACAAAGTACACATGAGACATCTCTGTATTTTGAATTAATAATTATTTTAAAATATAAAAATAAAGCAATCTCTGTTAGTATGGTGCATCACCTTGATTGATTTGGACATGTTGACCCAACCTCTCATCCCAGGAATAAATCCATCTGGTAATGGTGTATAATCTTTTTGATGTGCTGTTGAATTCAATTTGTTAGTATTTTATTGATAATATTTACCTGTATATTCATCAGAGATATTGGCCTACAGTTTTCTTTTCTTGTGGTGTCTTTGGCTTTAGTATCAGGATAATGTTGGCCTCATGAAATAATTTCAAAAATGGTCCTTCTTTCTCTATTTTTGAAAGAGTTTAAGAATGATTAGTATTAATTATTCTTCGAATGGTGGGCAGAATTTGCCTGTGAAGCCATTTGGTAAAATGCATGGTCATTTCAACAGATACAGAGAAAGTATTTAATAAAATTAAGCATCCATTCCTGATAAAAATTCTAAACAAAATAGGTATAGAAGGACCCTACCTGAACCCAAAAGTACTTTTCATGAAAAAGCTAACATAATAAATAGGGAAAAAGTGAAAGCTTTTCCTCTAACATGCAGTATAAGGCAAGGATACCCACTCTTGCCACTTCTATTTAACATAGTACTGTAAGTCCAAGTAAAAACAATTAGACAGGAGCAAGAAATAAAAAGCATCCAGATTGCAAAAGGAAAAAGTAAAAATGTTTTTATTTACGGATGACAGGATCCTATATGTAGAAAATACTAAAGACTCAGCAGAAAAGCTGTTAGAACTAATAAATATAGTAAAATTATAGAATACAACATCAACATGCAAATATCAGTAGTGTTTCTTTTTTTCCTCTAAGTTTAGAAACAAGTTTGAGTATTGCTAGCCATCATAAGTGCTTCACATATATCATATATGTTACACAAAGAAATTCTATAAATTAATGATACTGATTATGTCTGACAAACTAGAACATTAACATGTTAAGAAACTAAGTAACTGCTCCATATTAACAAAAATGTTAGCTGTGCAAAATGCAGGATATACATCTGGGACAAACTGCACACACTTTCCAGGACACCATGCTTTGGCTGCAGATAAGATGGAAAAGATGTCTACAAAACAAACTAAAACTAAACCATTCCTAGATCAGTAGGATTATGATCAGGCAATAATATAGCCCAACTTAGAACTCAAGTGCATAGATATATGTATAAGTTCTCTCTCTTTCACTCTCTCTTTCTTCTCTCTCTCTCTCTCTCTCTCTCTCACACACAAACACACACACACACATACGCTCTCATACTTATGATATTTTAAATCTTGATTTCTTTGTCCTTATCTAAATAAGCATTAATGTTCCTTTCCAAGTTTGTGTATAGCTTGAAGAGAGCAGAGGGAGAAGTTCCTCTGTGGCTATTAAAGAAAAAAAAGTGTTTTTTTACAAATATTTTTCAATCCCAATGAGTAATAAAAACAATATATTTTTGTGAATCAAGGCATGGCTTTCTGAGTCTTGATCTGTTGGTATTGTATATTTACAGTATGAACTTAGTTGACTCTATGGTAAATACCATTTGAATTGATAACAAGTTAATGAGATCACAAAACTTTGGAAATTTATTAATTCCTTTAATGATGAATGTTGCATATACCTTCTCCTTCTTTCTATATTGGGGCTAGAACAAGGCAGAGGAAAAATATTTTAGAAGACACTTTTTTAAAGAATTTTAATTTGTATAGATTTTGTGCTCTCTAGTGCTCACTCTCACTCTTGCTCTCTCTCTATCTCTCTCTGATACATAGTACTAAACTTAGTCCAAATAATGAGCCCTCTGTAATATTGTACATTCTATTTCATAACTACCTAATAGATGAAAGCTAAGTGAATACTTAATACATTGACACTTTCTATTTTTTCCAATTTTCACAGAATATCATAGTACTATTGTAATACTTTTGATATTTTTAAGTAAAATTAATTAATTTCATACCAATGGCCTTAAGGATTTAAATTGATTTTTATTTTTTGTATTTATTTATTTTTTAAATTCAGGATATTATGGGGGTACAAACATTGTGGTTACATGTAATGTGTTTGCCTCACCCAAGCCAGGGCTACCAGCATGTCCTTCCCTCATACAGTGTGCCCAGTTTCCATTAGCTGTGAGTTTACCCTCCATGCCCTCACACACCATATCTACTTTTTAATAGGGTTATTTGAATTTTTTCTTGCTGATTTACTTGAGTTTTTTTAGATTCTAGTTATTAGGCCCTTACTGGATATATAGCATGCAAATATTTTCTCCCATTCTGTAGGTTGTCTGTTTGCTTTCGTTGTAGTATCCTTGGCTGTACAGAAGCTTTTTGATTTGATTAGGTCCCATTTATTTATTTTTTGTTGTTATGATTGCTTTTGGGGTCTTCTTCATAAATTATTTGCCCAGGAAAATATCTATAAATGTTTCCCAAAATTTTCTTCTAGAATTCTTAAAGTTTCATACCTTAGGTTTAAGCCTGTTATCCATCATGAATTAATTTTTGTAAGAGATGATTGATGTGGATCCTGTTTCAGCCGTCTACATGGGGCTATCCAGTTTTCCCAGCACCACATGTTGAATAGAGATCCTTTACCCCAGTGTATGTTTTTGTCTCCTTTGTCAAAGATCAGATGGCAATGTGAGGATGATCCATATTTGTGTTCTCTGGTCTGATCCACAGATTTTCATTTCCCTGTTGTTAGCAATATTGAGGATTTTTTAGTATGTCTGATAGCAATTTCTCTTTTTGGAGTAGTGTTCATATATTCAAGTCCCTTACCATTTATAATTAGGTTATTTGGGGATTTTTTTTTTTTTTTTTTTTGCTATTAAGGTTAGGAGTTCCTTAATAATGTTAGACATTAATCCCTTATCAGGTATATAGTTTGCAAATATTTTCTCCCATTCCATAGGTTACCTTTTCATCTTATTGACTATTTTCCCTACTGTACAGAAGCTTTTACTTTGGTGTAGTTGACTTGTCTATTTTTGCTTTTGTTGCCTGTGTTTTGGTTGTCATATGCATGAGAATATTGCCAAGAGAAATGTCATGAAGATTTTCCCTTAAGTTTTCTTCTAGGAATGTTATGGTCTTGGGGCTTCTATATAGGTTCTTAACCTCTCTAAGTTGATTTTTGTGTATAGCATGAATAAGTGTCTAATTCTATCCTTTTTCATGGGGATTTCTAGTTTCCCCAACACCATTTATTGTGTGTTATTGACACTTGTTTATGATCACTTAAATGCATATGCATGGATTTATTTCTGGGTCATCCTATGTTCCATTGGTCTATATGTTTGTCTTTATGCCAGTACCATACTGCTTTAATTAATGCAGTTTTGTATAATATTTTGAATCAGGAAATGAGAGGCTTCCAGCTTTGTTATTATTTTTCAAGATAGTTTTGGCTATTTGGAATACTTTGTGATTCCATGTGAATTTTAGAATTTCTTTTTCTGTTTCTATAAAAATGCCATTAAGATTTTGGTAGGCATTGCATTGAATCTATAAATAATTTGGGGTAGAATGGACATTTGGACAATATCAAGTCTTACAATTCATGAAAACAGAATGTCCTATCTGATTGTTTATATCTTACTTAATAACTTTCATCAATATTTTATAGTTCCCAGTGTATAAGCCTTTCACCTCTTTAGGAAGGTTTATTCCTAAGTATTTTATGCTTTTTGATGGCATTGTAAATAGAACATTTTCCTAATTTTCTAATGAAATATTTAATTGTTAGTTTATAGAAATGCAATCAATTATTGTATATTGATTTTATATACTACAATGTTACTGAATGTTTTTATTAGTTCTAACAGTTTTTAGGGTTTGCTATATCATGTCATCTGCAAACAGTGAAAATGTTACTACTTCCATTCCTATTTGGAAACTTTTTATTTCATTTTTTTTTTTTTTTTTTTTGCCTAATAACTATGGCTGTGATGTCCAGTGCTATGCTGAAAGACATGGTAAGAGTGGGTATCCTGACTTCTTCCTGATCTTAGAGAAAATGCTTTCAATTTTTCACCATCAAGTATGATGTTAGTTGTGGGCTTTTAATATATGGCCTTTATTTTGTTGAGGTAATTTCCTTCCAATCTTAGTTTGTTGTGAGTTTTTCATCATAATACAATGTTGAAATTTGTCAAATATTTTTGTGCATAAATTGAGTTAATCATGTAAGTTTTATACTTAATTTTGTTAATGTGGTATCTCACATTAATTGCTTTCTGTATAGTGAAACTTCCTTGCATCCCAGAGATAAATTCTACTTAGTCATGTAATATGATCCTTTTAAGATGTTATTGAATATGGTTTGCTAGTATGTTGTTGGGGATTTTTGCATCTATATTCATCAGGGATATTGGCCTGTAGTTTCCTTTTATTGTAGTGTCTCCCATCTTAGTATTGCTTTTGCTGCATTGCATAAATTTTGGTATATAGTATTTGCATTTTAGTTGTTTCATCATATTTTCTAATTTGCATTTTAATTTATTTTTTGACCCAATGGTTGTTCAAAAGTGTATTTTTTTTTATTTCAGCTTATCATGGGGGTACAAAAGTTCAGGTTATATATATTGCCCATGTCCCGCCCATCCCCCCAAGTCAGAGCTTCAAGCGTGTCCATTCCCCAGACAGTGCGCATC
>MPIZ01001205.1:1928984-1950898 GCA_003258685.1 Prolemur simus
TCTATATCACCGTTATTTCTTATAGCTGAATAATACTCCATGGTATACATATACCACATTTTACTAATCCACTCATGTATTGATGGGCATTTGGGTTGTTTCCACATCTTTGCAATTGTGAATTGTGCTGCTATAAACATTCGAGTGCAGACGTCTTTGTAATAGAATGTCTTTTGTTCTTTCTGGGCAATGGACACGCTTGAAGCTCTGACTCAGGGGGGTGGGGGGGCATGGGCAATATACATAACCTAAAATTTGTACCCCCATAATAAGCTGAAATAAAAAAAGAAAAATAAAGAAATGTTTATAATAATAATTTACATATTTCAAAATGATGAATAAAAAAGAAATGCAAAAAGAACCTTTGTCTCAGGGAAGGCAAAGCACATGTTTACTGAGAAGTCTTTTAGAGTTCACTGATCACGTAGCTAAATTCAAGCATTTAGCAGGTTAAATCCAGTGCAAACTATCTATACATTCTCAGTAAGAAATATAGTAAGCTAGTACTGGTGTCTCCAGAGGAGTTTTGAGATGTAAACATTTTGCTAATCACTGACTAGTACATTTCATCTTTACTTTGACCAAGAGTCGTATACCAGACTTCCAGGTGTCCTCAAGATAAGCATAGCACAAACCTTGATCAACTGTTTATCTTGTTCTTATACAATACCCCACACTGCAGAAATAGGATTACTAACTTCCAAACTGGAGCCAATATTGATATATAGGTGGACTGGAACTTCACGTTAAAGATGGTCCCCAACTTACAGTGGTTTGATTTTTTTTTTTTGACTTTATGATGGAGTGTTATTAATTCAGTAGAAAGTTTACATCCAATTTTGAATTTTGATCTTTTCCTTGGCTATTAATATGTTTTATGATACTTTGATGCTTGGCTATGGCAGTGAGCTGCAGCTCTCAGTGAGCTATGCAATCAAAACAGTTAACCAATTGATACTTTACAGTCATACTGTGTTAGTATTTTTTGGATATTGTGTTTTGTTTTTTGCATCCCATCATGCTTACAAAATGCCTGTCTGTTTGCAGTATTTAATGATTATTATTAAATAGGCTTTGTGTTAGATGATTTTGCCCAACTGTAGATTAATATAAGTGTTCTAAACACATTTAAGGTAATTTAGGCTAAGCTATGATGTTTGTTAGTTTAGGTGTAATAAATGCATTTTTGACTTATGATATTTTCAACTTACAATGGGTTTATTAGGCTGTAACCCCATTGTAAGTCAAGGAGTATTTGTAGTCCTAAATTACTCTCTAGAAATGAAGAAAGTGATTTGAAAATATGACTAAGTGTCTTTGAAAGGCAGCAGTACATGATTTCCTTGATTTATATTTACAAGCACTCATTTCCAGTGATTATTTACTACACAAAGGGAATCTGCAGTATATGGCTCAAAGGAAGTATCTACAGAGATCATGAATATGTAGTATAATATATTTATAAGGCAACTGGGAATTCATCTAGTCTATCACCACCCACATACTTCTACTTGTGGATCTTAATTAAGCAGAAGTGTTGGATATCAATTTTTATTCTTTAATTACCTAGGAAGATGTTTCATTTCTCTGTTATACTTAATAGAACTGACAAACATACGTGTATTTACTTCTAGGATTAGCCAAGGTATTTGGCTGAAAGGTTAGTTCACAGCAGAAATACAAATGCATGGAATTTTACCTAGAAAATTTGTGGTATAAGGGAAAAAAGAATGATAAAGGTAAAGATAAAAAAAAGTGGGTTAGAAGAAAGAGAGGAGAAAATAAAAAGAGAAGAATCTCACAGAGAGAAGTAAAATAGTATATAAATATGGAGAAAAAGGCAAAATGTAAAAAAGCAATACAATTTAGCCATGGTTATTATACAAGTACTGCTAATAATAATAGAAGCCACTAGGCATCCATCTGTAGGTATTAGACATCTATTATGCATCAGATATCATGATATACAATTTTCCTACACTGTTTCATATAGTCATATTTTATCCTAGTTACTTAGTTTCTCATGTCAAGTTTCAGGACATTAATGCTTCAGTTTAAACAGATCAAATCCATTATATGTAAGCCAAAGCAAGGCCTATAAATCATTGTCCTTACTTCCACTGTGAGAGGATATAAATATTTCACTTACATGCACTATATGCATGTCTCACTACTGCCATGCACAGAAAGAATCAGGCTCAGTGATATAATCACTTCAATTCTATAGGAAAACTCTTATTCTTTCCTTTTAACATTATCAATTGAAGATATTGAGTTATACCATTTATCAGCAAGAAATATATCCCAGAGAAATTGCCCTTCATATCTTTTTATTTTCTTTTTCATACTCCATTTACATATATTGATACCCTGATTGTATTTCTCTTGGTGATGTATATTTGGTTTTCAATGGAAATTATACTTTTTTTGGATGACAATAGGAAGTTGTAATAACACATACATATTATTCCATAGGCTACATTAGGTACTAAAAACATGTGCCAATAATGTCCCTTCGGTTAAAATGCTCATTGGTTAAAATGATCTGTACTAATTTGAAACAGCCTATTGGCAACTACTCAGTTGACTTAAGGACACATGTGATGTCACTTATCAGCCTTTACACTTTTTCTATGTTCATAAACTGAGACAGGTAAGAAGAGTGATAACAGAAAAAGACAAACTAGTTACTGAATTCATGCAGAATATATTACATTTTCTTCCTAATCCAGTGCTACTTTATATTATTTTTTCCTATGGAAAATGAGGCCTCCACTAGAGAAGCAGGAAAAACTCTTGCTATTTCTCCACTTGTCTCACTCCCTGGTTTCTTTCAGGGCATCAGGATATGAAAAACATTCCCATATTCCTTCTCTTTATTTCCTCCATTCTCTTAGCATACATATTCATTTATGCATCCTATCTTTAGTTACTTATTTCAATTATGAATAACAATTTTAAGGAATGTTTCTTGTGCAAAATAGAGAGACAGAGAGAAAAGCCTCTCAGAGAGTCAGCCACCACAATAATATGGTCAATCTGTTCATTATAAACACTTTCTATTAGAAGACACACACATACACAATATGTAAATCAATGAAAGTGAGTTTCTTTTCTAAAATCGATACCCTTTCTTCTATGTTGGCTCTCTATTTTGGCTAGTTTGGAATTTAAGAAATACATTTTAGTACAAATCTTTGTTTAATCTCTTTTTATTATTTTAAAATCTTAAGGGGGTGCAAATGTTTTTGTTACAATAATAACTTTTATAATACTTAAGTCAGGGCTATTAGTGTGCCCATCACCCAAATAGTGTTCATTGTACCTGTTATGTAGGTTTTTACCCTCACCTCCCCTCACCCCCCTTCTCGATTTCCAATGATTTTTACTTCTCTCCGTGCCCATCATGCCCATCGATTAGTTCCAAATTACTAGAGAGTACACGTAGTGTTTATTTTTCCATTCTTGAGATACTTCACTTAGAGTAATGGTCTCCAGTTCTGTCCAAATTGCTGCAAAAGACATTAGTGCATGTCTTTTTATGGTTGAGTAGAACTGCATGGCATATATGATATCACATTTTATTAATCCACTCATGAATTGATGAGCATAGTAAAATGGAAACCAAACAAACTAAAAGCATTGTGAGTTAGGAGACCTGGAATCTATTCCCAGCTCTATTATTAAAGAACTCTCTGCACCTTGATGAATCTATGAAGTTCTCTGGTGCATAGTTTCCCCATCTAAAAATGTAGGGAGTTGAAACAAATTATCAATAATGTTCCTTTCCAATTTATATGCATATTATTATTTCATTTCATTTCATTGTCACTCAATCAAGGACAAAAGAAAGCATTATCAATTACACAAATGATTGTAGTTCTAACTACATAATATTTTTGTTCAGTGCCCCTAAATCAACCACCATTTGTATGCTCATTTTTTTGAGATAACATAGTACTTTTATTATTCTCTCTAGAATCTCAGGGCTAGTTAAAGCAATATCTAAGAAATTTAGTTATATTAATGCTATGTATGCTGAGAAACTGAGGAAATTCATGGTGAAGTATATTCATGTATTTAGAATCTGGCTTACTGTGGAATGAGTATTATCAGTGTTTTATGTTCTTAATAATTTGTAATTCTCAAAATACATGCTAGTTAAATAGCATTGCTTTAAAAAACTTGAAAACTCAATGGCTTATACAATTATTATTTATTATCACTTACACATCTAACAACTGTTGTAGGAACAGCTTATTTAGGCTGGGCTCAGCTGAGCTGTTTGGCTTTAAGGCGTAGATCTAGTTGAGTTTGTTTTCTTGCAAGCTTTGAGCACTTATCTGTTCCAGAATAGTTTTTCTTTTTCCCCTGGGGCCTAGGCTGAGATATAACCAGCTATCTGAGGGAAACTTTTCTGATAGGGATAGCAAAGTTACAAGACTATAAGCTCAATATCACAAGCACATTTCAAATCTTTGGTTGTATCAGGAAAGCTAACATTTTATGGAACAAAGCAAATTACTTGGCCAAGTCCAAAGCCAGGAGGTGGCATTGTTTATTTCACTTGTGGAGTCTGGGTTGAGAAGAGAGTGAATATTACTAAAATATTTTCTAGCTGAATACCCATTAATTATACAAAGTCATGAAAATGAACCCTATGATGTTAAGTCAGCATTTTCCAAATGAGGAAACCAAATTTTAGATTAAATAAATTGGATTGAAAAAAAAGGTAGATCTGATTTTATAAAACCCATGCAATTTACACTACACCAAGCTATAGAATGAAAAGTTAATCACCAGTAATGACAATGTTATGCTCCTCAAAGAGGATTTTTTTTAAACAATACATGAGTTGTTTCTAAGTAGGTAAATCTGAAATTCCTAGTAATGGTAGGAAATCTAGGAGCAGTGTGAAGAGTAACACATTGGTTAGGTACCGTTTCACAGTAAACATTACAAAGTAAAGCTTAATCTTTTAGCAAAACTGTGTTTGTGTAGAATTATCAAGGACATATATATTAATGCTGAGTACAACCATTTCCTGAATAGACTTTCATTTTGGAAAATTAGTGTGCCACATTGGTGGTTTAAGTATAATTTAAGTATAATTATAATAGATATTCATTACATATTACATTAAAATACATTTAGACAAGAAAATAAAGATATAAATGATCACTGTTATTAAGTGGTGTATTTTCTTATCTTCTGAGCTATAGAATGCAATAGATATAAAAAGGAAACTTATTTTTACCAACACTTTTATTCAAAAACCACAGGGCCTCAAATTAAGACAGACTTTAATAAATATAGTATAAAATTGATAACCAACATACATTTAATCTATTCTCTATTCACCACAAAATTTATATTAATTGAATAACAAAATGCCATTTTCATTACTTGTACTCATAATAATGACCAGCCAAAGAAACTGTTTAATTCTTTAGATATTTAGTTTTAACCAGATTTAGAATGTTTTTTATTATAAATATAGTACTTTCTTCTTAAGGTAATAAAATACTCATTTAGCAAAGAGAAAAATAACTTTCTTATTTTTATCTCAAAATATTAAGGGGGTACAAATGTTTTTGTTACGTGGATAGGTTTATAATGCTTTAGTCAGGGCAGTAAGTATTCCCATAACCCAAATCTTGTTCATTGTACATGTTAAGTAGGTTTATACCCCTCCCCATTCTCCCGCCTCCCCACTTCTTGATTTGCAATGATTTTTACTTCTTTCTGTGCCCATCTAATAGTTCCAAATTATTAGAGAGTACATGTGGTGTCTGTTTTTCCATTCTCCAGATACTTCACAGAGAATAATGGTCTCTAGTTCATCCAAATTACTGCAAAAGACATTAATTCATTTCTTTTCTTGGATGACTAGTACTCCATGGAGTGTGTGTATGTGTACACACACACACACACACACACACACACACCACATTTTGTTAATGCACTCATGAATTGATGGGCACTTGGGTGGATTATACATCTTTGCAATTATCAATTGTGTTTCAATAAATACTCGAGTGTAGGAGTGTTTTTGATTAAATGACTTATTTTCCTTTGGATAGAAATCTAGTAGCAGATTGCTGGATAGAATAGAGGGTTTACTTTTAGTTCTTTGAGAAATCTCCATACTGTTTTTCAGAGAGGTTCTACTAATTTGCAGTTCCACCAACAATACATAAGCATTCCTTTCCATATACATCCATGCCAGCATCTATTGTAATGTCCTTTTTAATAAAAGCCATTCTAACAGGGGTAAAGTGATATCTCATTGTGGGTTTAATTTGCATTTTCCTGATGATTAGTGATGTTGAACATTGTTTCATATGTTTCTTGGTCATTTGTCTATCTTCTTTTGAAAAGCTACTGTTCATGTCTTTTGCTCACTTTTTAATGGAATTTTTTTTTTAATTTTGCTGATTTGTTTGAGTTGTCTGTACATTCTAGATATTAGTCCTTTACCAGATGTATCATTTGAGAATATTTTCTCCCATTCTGTAGATTGGCTAAGTGCTCTGTCAGTTATTTCCTTTGCTGTGCAGAAGCTTTATAAATTTAATAAAATCACATTTATTTATATGTTTTGTTGCCATAATTAGCTTTGGGGCCTTAGTCATGAATTTTTTGCCTAGGCCGATATCTAGAAGGATTTTTCCTACATGTGCTTCTTCTAGAATTCTATTGGTTTCATGCCTTCTATTTATATATTTTATCCATCTTTAATTATTTTTTCTGAGTAGTGAGAGTTAGTGGTCTTGTTTCATTCTTCTGCATGTGGCTGTCCAATTTTCCCAGCACCATTTATTAAATAGGGCTTCTTTTCCCCAGTGTATGCTGTTGTCTGCTTGTCGAAGATCAACTGGCTGGAGGTAGACGGTTTTAAATCTAGGAATTTTGTTCTGTTAGTTTATTTTTGTACCAATACATGCTGTTTTGATTACGATTGCCTTGTAGTATAGTTTGAAGTTGGTAATGTGATGCGTCCAGATGTCATTTTTTTCCTTAATATTGCTTTAACATTCAGCTCTTTTTTGGTTCCAAACAAAGAGTAGATGATTTTTTTTTCTAGATCTGTGACATATGACATTGGCATTTTGTTGGGGATTGCATTGAATCTGTAAATCACTTTGGGCAGTATGGACATTTTAGTGATTTTAATTTTACCAGTCCATGAGCATGATATGCTGTTCCATTTGTTTGTGTTCTATGCAATTTCTCTCCTCAGTGTTTCATAGTTCTCCTTGTAGAGATCTTTCACCTTCTTGGTTAATTATATTCCTAAGTATTTTATTTTCTTTGAAGCTATTGTGAATGATATTGAGGCTTTGATTTTAATCTGAACTGAATTTTGATTGGTATAGTGAAGTGCTATTGATTTGTATATATTGGTTTTGTAACCTGAGCCTTTGCTGAATTTATCTATCAATTCCAGGAGTCTATTGGTGGCATCTTTGGTATTTTCTAGATACAAGATCATATCATCAGTGAAAAGCAACTGTTTTATCTTCTCTTTCCTGATTTGAATACCCTATGTTTCCTTGTCTTGCCTAATTATTCTGTCCAGGACATCTAGTACTATGCTGAGTAGAAGTAGTTAACAGTGGGCAGTCTTGTCTTTTCCAGTTCTTAGAGGAAATTCTTTCAACTTTTCCCCATACAGTATGATGTTGGCTGTGGGTTTGTCATATGGATTTTATAATTTTGAGATATATTCATTCTATGCCTACCTTGGTGACAGTTTTTATCATGAAACTGCTGAGTTTTATAGAATGCTTTTTCTGCATCTATAGAGATGATAATATGATATTTCTTTTTGCTTCTGTTTATGTAGTGAGTCACATTTATTGATTTCTGTATGTTGAACCATCTCTGCATACCTGGGATGAAGCCCACTTGGTCAAGCTGAATTATTTTTTTGATGTGCTGTTGAATCCATTTTGCTAGTATTTTATTGAGGATATCTGTATCTATATTCATAAGGGATGTTGGTCTGTAGGGTTTTGTTGGTGTTGTGTCCTTTCCTGGATTTACTATAAATGTGATACTGGCTTCCTAGAATGAGTTGGGTGGAAGATTCCCTCCTTCTTGACATTATGGAATAATATGTGCAGTATAAGTACCAGCTCTTCTTTGTAGGTCTGGTAAAACTCAGCTGTGAATCCACCTGATCTGGGGCTTTCTGTTATGTTGTTAAAAGGTTTTTATCACTGTTTTAATCTTATTGTTTACTATTGGTCTGTTCCAGAGTTCTATCTCTTCCTGATTTATTCCTGGGAGGTTGTGTGTTTCCAGGAATTTGTCCATTTTCTCTGTGTTTTCTACTTTATGTGCACAGAGAATTTTGTAGTATTCAGAGATGATGTTTTGTATTTCTGTGGTATCAGCTGTAATATCTCCTTTTTCCTTTATGGTTGAGTTTATTTGGGTCCTTTCTCTTCTATTGCTCATTAATCTAACAAGAAGTCTATAGATTTTATCTTTTCAAAGGATTAACTTTTTGTTTCCTTGATTCTTTGTATTTTTTGTTTGTTTTCCATTTTCTTTAGTTCTATTCTGAACTTTGTTATTTGTTTTCTTCTCCTGGTTTTGGGTTTGGTTTGCTCTTCCTTTTCCAGTTCTTTGAGATGTGACATTAGATTGTTAGTTTGCAATCTTTCCATCTTTGTGATGTACGCATTTAAGGCTATGAATTTTCCCCTTAAGACTGCTTTTGCTGAATCCCACAGATTTTGATAACTTTTGTTACCATTGTCATTCAGTTCTACAAATCTTTTAATTTCCATCTTAATTTAAGTATTGACCCAATAATCATTCAGCAAATTGTTTAATTTCCTCAATTTTGAGTAGATTTGAGTATTTCTCTTGGAATTGATTTCTAGTTTTATTTCACTGTAGTCTGAGAAGATACATGGTCTGATTTCAATTTTTTTAATTTTTTAAGACATGCTAAGTGGCCTAAGACATGGTCAATCTTGGAGAATGTCCCAAATGTCCCATTTGCTGATGAAAATAATGTATATTCATTCAGTGGAGTTTGGGTAGAATACTCGGTAAAAGTCTGTTAGATCCATTTGTTTTAGAGTGCAGTTTAAGTCTAACATTTATTTATTTTTTGCTTTGATGATTTGTCCAGCTCTGACAGTAGAGCCTTGAAGTCCCTGGCCATTATGATGCTACTATTTATTTCTTTGCTTAGGTCTAGTAGAATTTTCTTTATGTATCTGGGAGCTCCTGTGTAAGGTACATATATATTTAGGATTGTTATGTCTTCATGTTGAATTGCTCCCTTTACTATTGTATAATGGTGATCTTTGTCTTTCTTTACTATGGTTGATTTAAAGTCAATTGTATGTGACATGAGAATGGCTACATCTGTGCTTCTTTGGTTTCCATTTGTGTTAAATACGTTTTTCCATCTTTTCATGTTGAGCCTGTGTGTGTCCTTGTGATTTAGATGTGTTTCCTGGACATAGCAGATACTTGAGTTTTGTTTTTTCATCTATTTGGCCAGCCTATGTCTTTTGAGAGGAGCATTCCAACAGTTAATGTTGAGTGATAGAATTGATATGCAGGATACTGTTCTGTTCATCATGTTTAGTAATACCTTATTCCTTTGTTTCCCCTCTTGTTTTTATTGTTTTGTAAGATGTGTAGGCCTTAGATTTTTAGGGTGATTTTACACTGGTGGGTATTCGTTGCTCTAATTCATGCATAACATAATTTTGAGTATTTCCTGCAGGGCCGTTTTGTAATGACAAATCCTCTGAGGGTTTACTTGTCTGGAAAAGATTTAATTTATCCTTCAGTTTTGAAACTTAATTTTGCAGGATACAAAATTCTAAGTTGGCAGTTTTTGTGTTTAAGAAAATAGATGGGGCCCCAAACCCTTCTCCTTATAAGGCCTCCACTGAGAAGTCTGCCATTAGCCCAATGTGTTTTCCTTTGTAGGTTAGTTGTTGCTTTTTTCTTGTTGCTTATAGAATTGTCTCCTTCATTTTGACTTTTGTCTGGTTGATTACTATGTGTCTTGGAGATGTCCTATTAGTTATGAATGTTCCCAGTGTTTGATACCATCTTGTATCTGGATATGTGAATCTATGGTGATACCAGGGAAGTTTGCCTCAATAATTCCCTCTAATAGATTATCCATGCTTATAGATCTTTCGTTTCTCCCTCAGGCATAACTATAATTCATATATTAGTTTGCTTCACATAGTCCCATATCTCTCTAAGAGATTGCTCAGTCTTTTTAATTCTCTTTTCTGCCTCTTTGAATGACTAGGTTATCTCAAGAGCATTGTCTTTGAGTTATGAGATTCTTTCTTCTCCTTGGCTTAGTATGTTGTTGAAACTTTCTGCTTTCTTTTGAAATTCCTTAAATGGCTCTTTCATTTCTTTAACTTATATTATATCCTTTTTATGTTACCTAGCTCTTTAATGACTTTTCCACTGATTTCCTGGAATATTTCTTAGCTTCCTTTGTTGGTTTTCAACTTTCTCTTCTATTCCATTCATCTTATTGCTATCCGTATTCTGAATTCCATTTCTGTCATATTGGCAATTTCTTTGTGGTTGGATTCCACTATTCTACCTCCATTGTGTTCGCTTGAGGGTGTCCAACTTTTTTTGTGTTTTCATATTGCCAGGGTTCATTTGCTGGTTTCTTCATACCTGAGTCCTCTTCTATTGGCTCAGGGCTAATAGGTTTGCAGCACAACTTTTTTTCTTTGCCAGGAAGAAGAAAAAATCCCTAGATGGCACCTTTTTCCTACTTTGAAATGTTGATCCTGCAGGGAAGGGACCTGTGCACTAAAAGCCTATAGTGCAGCTGTTTGTATTTTTTTTCCTCATTCAGCTGTGATTGATACATTTCAAGCTGGTACTGGATTATCTCTGTGCAGGATGATGGGTTCTTCCCCAGATCATTGTAGAAAATTTATGTTGGGGGCTGGGTAGGATCCTCTCCACAGAGGCTGGCATTGTGGGGGATTTCTCTGCCTGTGATTTCCCCACAGAGGTGGTAGTGACAGCTTAGTGAGGCTATCTAGACAGTAGATGTGGATGCCTGGCCTGTGGGCATTTGCTCAATCCAGGTCCAGGTATAATGATGGCTTAATCATGGGGATCCCTGGAGAGGTATTAGACCATGAGGTGGTTCCGCTGACCCAGCAGCAGTGGTGGAGACTCAAGAGTGGGGTCTTAGGGTCCAGGCTCAGTTTTAAAATCTTGAGGGTGGTGTCCTACACTTGAGAGGAGCTCTGGAGCCACAGGGGCAGAATTTTGGGCTCAGGCATGAGAGCTTCAGAACCAGAACTGGAGCCCATGGAGGCAGGGCCATATAGATGGCGGGCTGTTCCAACCTGAAACACATGGAGGCAGGGCTTCACAGGCAGTGGGATGTTTCAACTGCTTGGGGACTGTGAATGACAAGTTGTGTGGGCTGGGGGTGTTTCTTTCAAAGTCGAGCCTGTAGCACTTGAGGCAACTCCTCTGCTCAGATCCCACCATGCTGGGGTGGGGGAGGGATACTTGGCTCCCCATCACAGGGCATAGCATAGAGGTGTGTTCACTCTGTCTGCTCCCTCCTTATCCCAGTGGGGTTAATGGAAAGGCTACTGCTGCAAAGCCAAGTCTCATGCAGACCTGGCACCATTCACCTGAATGCTTATGATGGTATCAACTGCAGAAATCTGAGATTGGCAGGAACCAGATACTTACTGTGCCTATTCTCTGATGTAATGATGCTGCACAGACTCTATGGAGCTCCCAAGTCAGTCCAAAGATCTGTGGCAGTGGAGGGATCTCCCTCACAACTTGGACTACAGTGCCTGCAGGGTGAACATGGCGCCTCAATACTCCATCCTCCTAATCTCCTCCATTTGTAGATGCCTCCTCACAGATCCCTTTAATCTTGTCAAATGAATCACCCCATCACTTTCTCCTTCCCTCCAAATGTCCCAGATCACCTCTCTGGGGTTTCATAATGTTCTGTCTGAGAGGAGCTATCCATAGGTAGGCATCTGCCTGCAAGTTAAGATCCCCTTCTTGAGAGCAGCATGCTCATGGTCTGCTTTTAGTCTGTCATCTTCCCACCTCCAGAGCAACATAACTTTTGTCCCCCCAGTGGTATGAGTGTTGGGTGCTCACACTTCATAGCTTTCCCATTTTTTGCCATTGTCTAAATAGAACCATTAGCCTCAAACAAGAGTTAACACCCTCCCTCAGCAATGGGAACACTACCATCTAAGAATGACTAGCACCAAAATACAAAATACTGGTTCCCTTGTCTCTAAGGGCAGCATGTTCTATGAGGCAGTTGGTTTGCTAGAGTGGCCTGGGATAGCAAGTGAAAGCTAGTCTCCTGCCAAGATAATATCCTTGCTTAACTTTCTTGCCTTGTCATATCTTGTTTTCCTCTCTTTTTGATAAGAACATTACACTAACAAATTATTTTCCTAAAAATTCCTGTCTCTCTCTCAATATCTCTCTCATATAAATTTTACATATATGCCAATATATATGTGTGTATATGTATATATACCAAAGATACATATATACTATATATGTATAGTTTACATGTATATGCATATATATTACAATATAGTGTATGTATACCATATTATATTATATAGTATGTGTTGTATTTATGTGTATTTTATATTGTGTATATATACTATCTATATGTCTATACAAAAATATGGTATAGTATACATGTATACTATATTATATATGTGTATTATATGTATATATATGTATATGTGCATATATCTATATCAATAATATGGGTGTGTATCTTTTGTCAGTTTTCATAGAAGCTGACAGAGGGACTCTTGTGAAAATAAATTATTATTTTATATTTGTATATCATTATGTGTAAATATTCAAAATTTATGTATATATGTATCCCTATCTTAAGTATTATAAGCATGAAGCTTTGTCAGTATATATTAAGATGTCACAAACTTGCAAAATCTAAGGCAAACATGGACACAAGACTAAGCAAAGTTTTCAGGATGGTCAGCTGTGTTTAAAATAAGAAGAGTGTCTTTTGTTCTTTTGGACAGATGCCCAATAATGGGATTTCTGGATGAAATGGTAAGTCTACTTGTATCTGTTTAAGGTATCTCCATATTGCTTTCCACAGAAGTTGCATTAAGTTTGCAGTCCCACCACCAGTGTATGAGTGTTACTATCTCTCCACATCCATGCCAACATTTATTGTTTTGGGACTTTTTGATAAAGGCCATTTTCACTGGAATTAAGTCATAACTGATTGTGGTTTTGATTTGCATTTCCCTGATGTTTAGAGATGTTGAGCATTTTTTCATGTTTGTTGGCCATCATTCTGTCTTCTTTTGAAAAGTTTCTTTTCATTTCCTTTGCCCACTTTTTGATAGGGTAGTTTGATTTTTTTCTTGCTGATTTTCCTGAGTGCTAAATAGATTCTAGTTATGAGTCCTTTATCAGATGTGTAGCATACAAAAACTTTTTCCCATCTGTTTGCTCTTGTGATAGTTTCTTTGGCTGTGCAGAAACTTTTTAATTTAATCAGGTCCCATTTATTTATTTTTGTTGTTGCTGTGATTGCCTTTGGGGTCTTCTGCATAAATTCTTTGCTTAGGCCAATGTCTGTAAGAGTTTTTCCCACATTTTTTTCTAGAATTCTAATAGTTTCACACCTTAGGTTTAAGTCCATTAACCACCGTGATTTGATTTTTGTGAGGGGTGAAAGGTGTGGGTCCTGTTTCAGTCTTCTACATGTGGCTATCCAGTTTTCCCAGCACCATTTATTGAATGAGGAATCTTTTCCCCAGTGTATGTTTTTATCTGCTTTGTCAAAGATTAGATGGCTATATGAGGATGGTCTTATATCTGGATTCTCAGTTCTGTTCCACTGGTCTGTGTCTCTGTTCTTGTGCCAATACAAAGCTGATTTAATAACCATAGCCTTGTAGTATAGTTTGAAGTCTGAAAAGACATCTGCACTCGAATGTTTATAGCAGCACAATTCACAATTGCAAAGATGTGGAAACAACCCAAGTGCCCATCAATATATGAATCGATTAATAAAATATGGTATATGTATACCACGGAGTACTACTCAGCTATAAGAAACAATGGTGATATAACACCTTTTGTATTTTCCTGGATAGAGCTGGAACACATTCTGGTAAGTAAAGTATCCCAAGAATGGAAAAATAAGCACCACAGGTACTCACCATTAAATTGATTTCACTGATCATCACCTAAGAGCACAGTTAGGAATAACATTAATCAGGTGTTGGGCATATGTAAAGGGGAGAGGGGATGGGTGTATATATACATAATGAGTGCGATGCACACCGTTTATGGGATGGACATGCCTGAAGCTCTGATTCAGTGGTGGAGAGAGGGCACAGGCAATATAAGTAACCTAAACTTTTGTAACCCAATAATATGCTGAAATTAAAAATAAAATAAAGTAAATCTGAATAGTAAAAAAAAATAAATAAATAAATAAAATAAGAATAGATACAATGTTTTGAGGGGAAGTTAATACTCTGAAATTTACCTCATTAACCATCACTTTCTAATACCTTATAGTGACAATCTTCACATGCTTATATTACCTTATGAGAATATAAATTGCCACAGAAAGTTTCTATGTAGGACATAGTTTAAGAATTTTTATTATTTATTGGATTTTGTTGGCAATTCAGAAAGTTATATTTCATCCTACCTTATTTCACCTATATAATTCTATTCCAGTGACCATGCTATTAACAGCAAACACAACTTTTTCTTAAAGTTGTTTATTATAAAATTAATAATGATAGTATCAAGTGGCTAACTGGGGGAATATCAGATATCTAGAAATTCATACAAAGCTCTTTTTTATTTTTCCTATTGCCTTTGTATATACTTCGGGTACCTAAAACTAGACTCTGACTTCTTGCAATAGAGAATGGTTAAGGTGATATTGCCTGCTATAAGCATATGATGACCAATTATTTGAGAAGATCAACTTAATTTAAAGTTACTTCTTAATAGAAAAATAGAGATACAAATAAATACTAGTTCAATAAGAGAAAATTATCTAAAAAGCATGTATTCAAGTTTCCTCTCAAAAAGTTCAAAAGATACACATGCACAAACACGGGGAGGAAGAAAGAGGAAAAAAGTGATAGAGAAACAGAGAGAAAATTAATTAATTGTTGACTGTGAAGATCCACACAATTACATCTCAAATTAGAATAGTTCTATTTAAATTGATTTGATTTTTTAAGCAATTGACAATTGTTCCCAAAAGGAACCAACTTTATCCATTTCAAAATGTAATTATACTTCCTTATACAGATATTGTGTGGAATTAAAAATTTTGGAAATGTTTGAGAAAAGGATACTGACTCTGATGGTATGTGTGAAACGTTTAATTCTCTAACTTATTTTCCCTCATCATATGCAAACTGGCTCATCTAGCTATTTAAGCATAAATCTACTCTGCAGACAGAGTTCCAAGATAACTGTGTACCAACATTAAGATGGAAAATCTGATTTTATATGTAAAAGTTTTTAACTTCAAGTATATTATGACCATTATAAATTTTGGTTGATTGGTATATTTTACACATTTAGTACTCACTCAAATATTTTCATTATGTGAAAATTATGAAAATGTTAAGATGAATTAATTCTCATATTCTCACCATTGTAGTATCATTCAAGCCATACAGTAGATTTGTAACCAAGCATAAACTGTGCTATTCCTCTATACATCTTGGAGGAATAGCCCTTTATCAGACGTGAAGAATGCAAATATTTTCTCCCATTCTGTAGGTTGTCTATTTGCTCTAATAATAGTGTCCTTGGCTGTGCAGAAACTTTTTAATTTAATCAGTTCCCGTTTATTAATTGTTGTTGCTGCTGTGATTGCTTAGGGGGTCGTATTCATACACTCTTTGCCTAAGCCGCAGTCTATAAGAGTTTTCCCCACATTTTCTTCTAGAATTCTTAAAGTGTGTGCCTTAGATTTAAGTCTGTTATCCATCATGAGTTTATTTTTGTGAAAGGTGAAAAGGAGGGGATCCAGTTTCAATCATCTTCATGTGGTTATCCAGTTATCCAAGCACCATTAATTGAATAGAGATTCTTTTCCCCAATGTATATTATTGTCTGCTTTGTCGAACATTAGATGACAATATAAGAATGGATTTATATCTGGGTTCTCAGTCCTGTTCCAAAGATCTATGTCTCTGTTCTAGGGCCAGTACCATGTTTTTTTGGTTACTATATCCTTGTACTAAAGCTTGAAGTCTAGCAGATTGATGCCTCCCAGCTTGGCTTTTTACTTAAGATTACTTTGGGTATACAAGGTCTTCTCTGGTTCCACATGAAGCATAGAATTATTTTTTCTAGATCTATGAGAATGATGATGGTATTTTGATAGGGATTACATTAATTCTGTGGATCACTTTAATTAGTATGGGCATTTTAGCAATATTAATTCTGCCAATCCATGAGCATGGTGGAGTTTTCCATCTTTTTACATCTTCTACTATTTCTTTTCTCAGTGTTTCATAATTCTCCCTATATATGTCTCTCACCTCCTTAATTACATATATACATACATATTTAATTTTTAATTTCTTTGAAGCTATTGTGAAAAGTGTTTCATATTTGATTTGATTTTCAGCTTGACTGTAATTGGCATATATGAATGCCACTGATGTGTGTGCATTGGTTTTGTATCCTGAGACTTTGCTGAATTAATTTATCAATTCCAGGAGTCTCTTGGTTGAATCATTGGGGTTTTCTAGATATAATATCACATCATCAGCAAAGAGTGAGAGTTTGGTCTCTTCTGCCCCTATTCAGACACTCTTAATTCCCCTCTCTTGTCTGATCGCACTGGCAAGGACTGCTAGTACTATGCTGAATAGAAGTGGAGATAGTGAGCAACCTTCTGTGGTTCTAGTTTTAAGCAGGAATGCTTTCAAATTTCCCCCTTTCAGCATGATATTGGCTGTGGGTTTATCATATATGACCTAAATAATTTAATGCATATCCAGTCTATGCCTACTTTGTTAAGAGGTTTTATCATAAAAGTGTGCTGGATTTTGTCAAATGATTTCTAGTTCTTGTCAATCTGTCAATAGGGCTGTCAATTTTGTTTACCTTTTCAAAAAACCAATTTTTGTTTTTATTGATGTTCAGTATAGTTCTTTTATTCTCAATTTCATTTAGTTCTTCTCTGATCTTAGTTATTTGTTTTCTTCTGCTAGGTTTATAATTAATTTGCTCTTCTGTTTTGATTTTCTTGAAATATTTTACTAGTTTGTTGATTTTTGAGCTTTCTGTCTTTTCGATGTGAACATTTAATGCTATTAGTTTTCCTCTCAGGAATGTTTTTGCTGTATCCCATAGATTTTGATAACTTGTGTCTCCATTATCATTTAGTTCAAAGAATGTTTTGATTGCCATCTGGATCTCCTTCTTGACCCAATAGTCATTCAGCAAAACATTGTTTCATTTCCATTACTTTGTGAAGTGTTGAGTGTTTCTGTTTGAATTGATCTCTAATTATATACCACTGTGGTTTGAGAAGATATACGGTATAACTTTTATTTTTTTAAATTTTTTCAGGTCTGATTGGTGGCCTAGGATGTGATCCATTTGGAGAAAGTTCCATGTGTTGATGAGAATACTGTGTGTTCAGCTATTTGTGGGTGAAATGTCCTGTAGATTTCTGTTAGAACCATTTGTCTAGAGCTGTGTTTAAGTCCATTGTTTCTTTGTTTATTTCCTGTTTGGAACATCTGTCCAGTTCAGTCAGTGGGGTGTTGAAATCCCCAGCTACTATGATATTACTATTTATCATGCTATTTAGATCAAAGAAGAGGCTTTGCTTTATGTATCTGGGTGCTCCTGTGTTGAGTACATAAATATTAAGAATTGTTAAGTCTTCTTGTTGCATTTTTCCTTTCACCATTATATAGTGACCATCTTTGTCTTCTTAACTTTTGCTATTTTAAAGTTTATGTTATCTGAAATAATAGCCACCCCTGCTTTCTTTTGACTTTCATTTGCCTGGAAGTTTGTTTTTCAACCCTTGACCTTGAGTCTGAAAGCATCTTTGTGGGTTAGATGCGTTTCCTGGAGACAGGAGATACTTGGCTTATGATCTTTTTTATCCACTCAGCCAGTCTATGTCTCTTAGGTGGACAATTAAAGCCATTCACATTTATTGAAAGAATTGATATTTGTGGTATATTTCTGTTCATATGGTTGGATAAATTCTTGTTGTTTTGCTTTAGCTCTTGAGTGATTGTGGTATCCAGGTTCAGGACTTTAACTCTTGAGTGCTTTTACTCTGGTGGGTGTCTATTGTGCTTTTTAGTAAAGAATGCAGGTCTGAGTACTTACTGCAGGGCAGGTCTGGTCTTTGTAAATTCCATCAGTGATTGCTTGTCTGGGAAATTCTTTATTTCTCCCTCATAGATGAACCTTAGTTTTGCCAGGTAAAGAATTCTAGTTTGGCCATTATTCTGTTTTGGAAGATTGAGGATGGGTTCCCAGTTCCTTCTAGCCTGTAAGGGTTCAGTTGAGAACTCTGCAGTTAGTTTGATAGGTTTTCCTTTGTAGGTGATCTGCTCTTTTTGCCTCATTGCTTGAAGGGTTGCTTATTTTGTGTTTTCTTTGGCCAGCCTAGTAAATATGTGATGTGGTGATTGCCTTTTCACATCGAGGCTCCCAGGGGTTCTGTGTGCTTCTTGTGTGTGGATATGTAGATTTCTGGCCAGGCCGTGCATGTTTTCCTCCAGTATTCCAAAAAATAGATCTATAGATCTTCCAGCCCTTGTGTGTTTTCTTTTTCTTTCTCCAGGATGTCTATAATTCTTAGATTTAGTTTTTTGTTTTTTGTTTTTTTTTACATATGCCCACATTTCTTGTATGTTTAGTTCTTGTCTCTTGCTTATGTGTTCTTTTTCTTTGTCTGACTTGTTTAGCACATAGGCATTACCGTCAAGCTGTGAGATTTTTTCCTCTGTGTGATCCATTTTATTCTTAAGGTTTTCCACTGTGTTTTGTAGTTCCTTGAATGTCTCTTTCATTTCCAGTATTAATGTTTGTTTCTTTTGTACTATTTCAATTTCTTTAGAGAACTTTTCATCCATTTCCTGTCTTGTTCTTGTGGCTTCCTTTCATTGGGTTTCTATTTTCTCTTTGATTCCAGTCAGTTTTCTTACAATCCATATTTAGAATTATTCATTCATCATTTTAATCATTTTGTTTAAATTTCTATCCCTTGTTGAGGGTCTAATGATTTCTTTTAGGCGTGACTTTCCTCTTTGATCTCTCATGTTTCCTGCATTCTTTGCCAATTATTTCTCATCACGCTACTTTTTTTGAGAACTGGGGGTGTTAAGACGCATTTATGGTGCTATCTCCAAGTCCCAAAGGGATTTTCTTTGACAGTACTGGAGAGAAACACACTGGTCCTGTATTGCCTTAGTGGTATTTTAGCAATTTGGGTTACCTCTGACCTGTGTCTTCACCTTTTGCCAAAAAGATTAGTGAGTTTGGTCACCCAGCTTAAGCTCACAGGTGGTGGATCATGCTTGTGTGTATGACTCTACTGCCCTCTTATAGCTTGAGATGGAAGGCATTGTGTTAAGACATGGGGTTACCCTCTCTTGTCGATTGTAGTTTGCATGGAGGAGCCAGTTATCAACGTAATATGATGTCTCTGAGTTAGGCTCTGGTCCCCTGGGTGGGGTATACAAATGCCCCAATCTTTGGGAAGGGACTTGCCACTCCCAAGAGTTACTTGGGTCCTATTTCCCTTTAAGGTCCAGTTAAGGGCAAGATAGATTGCAGCTGGTGCCTGCAAGCCTGGGTGTATGTTCTTCTATGGTTGCTTGATCTGCTGCTACTGTGAGTTGCTAATATGTTATTGTTGGCTCTTTTACCATACTTATGAGTCTGTTGCTGATGGGAGGGTTCAATTGGTGCAATTGCTGAGGTCTCTGGCCAGGGTTTTCCTTCTCTGTCTACAAACCCCAATGCTGACAGCTGCCCGGACTCAGAGAGCAAGTCGTAGAGTTATGTTCCTGTTAGATGACCTAAACCAGTCTGGCAGGCTGAATCCCTATGCTGCCAACTATTGTTCAGGACCAAGGTCCCACAGATTCAAACCAGTTGCACAGAGAAAGCAGCTTTTCTCACTTCTCCCCACCTCCAAGTGTAGATCCCGCTGTTCCTGGTGTAAAAGTAGCCAGACTGTTGGAAGGGTGTTGCCCAAGACCACCACATGCCCCAGTATCGGGGGATCCCACAGAAGGCAGCCTCACACCCCTTGAGAACTGGCATTGCGGTGAAGCACTGAAGATTTGCCCAATGACCCCTGGCCTAGCTAGACTAATCAACACGTTGCATTCTATTTTTCAGCACCAAAGTCCCATGTATTCATGCCAGCCACACAGAGAAAGCGGCTTTTCTCCCTTCTCCCTACCTCCAAGGGCAGAGCCCTCTGCTCCTGGCATGAAAGTCCCCAGGCTGGGGGAGAATTGTTGCCCAAAACCACAGTGTGCTGCAGCATCTCTGGGCTATGGGCCCCCAAAATGACAGCTGCCCACCTGTGGAGAGATAGCACTGGGGGTGACCACACAGGAGTTGGCAGATGACATTTCAGTGAGCTGAATCAACAGGCCACCAGCTGTCCCCTTTCCATCACAGTCCCGCAGTCTCACGTCTGCCTAGCAGAGGGTCCTGCTCTTTTTGTTCCACCATGAGCTAGCTGAATTGTCACAGTTTCAAGGGGCCAAGCCGCTTTTTCAGCATTCACTTCCTTAGTTCTGGTCCCACTCACCACTAGAGACGAGGTGCCTGTCTCCAAATTCCCTCATGTGGTCGTAGGAAGTGACCACTCACACCAGTCCCTCCCCAACCCAGTGTGGTCCTAGCACAGAGCACTCATGAGTTCAGAATGTTTCCCACTGTTGTCTCCTCTCCACATAGCCTGTCATTCCATGCCACAACTTCATACCAACTTCAGGAGCATCCTTATTTGACTCAGTGTAGAGGTCAGTGGAGGAGCCAGGCATCCTCCTGTGGGTCAGATCACACTGCATTGGTGGCTGGGTGGGCACAGTCGTCCCATGCTGTATCCCCTATTGTATATCTCACACTCTCTAGTCTTTGCGATCTTATCTCCCATTCACCTTTTTCTTTTTTGTGTGTGCTGCGTGTCCCACACTGTTTCTGTGCAGATTCACAATGCTGTTCTTAGGGGGGAACAATCCACTCATATGCAGCCATCTGAGTTCTTCACCTCCTTCTCTGGGAACGGAGAGCCAGGGGGTCACCACTAATCTGCCTTTTTATTTCTCCCCAAAGAATTTTTTTTAAGTAAAGCAAAATGATGACCCCCATAAAAATTCAAAATTAATATGTGACAAAATTGTTCTTTAATTCACTAATAATGAGGGAACCGGTAAAATGTTACTATTGGTTCATAGAAGAATTCAAAGTGCAAGACATAAATAGTAAGATAATGAATACTAAAATAAATTTATAAAGAAACAAGAATGAGTCAACAATCAAATGTTCAACTGCATGTAACTAATTTGCTTTTATATGGACAACATTAATTTACATTATTATCAATTTTCTACAACTGTGTATTATAAGACAGTTCAAAGACAATTGAGGCAAGGGAAGTTGCCTGCTGTTGAAAGAATTTGATTTGATGGTGTATATTAGCTAAAGATTTTATATATACATTAAAAAAATTCGGCTATAACTAAGACAAAGGAAGCAGAAATGTTTCTTCTTATGTTCAATGTACAATGTTGATTTAAAATGTTATTCTTTTCTTATTCACTTTAAAATATTAAACTAGCTTAATATTCACTTAT
>MPIZ01001205.1:1963819-1975077 GCA_003258685.1 Prolemur simus
TTTTTAATGTATATATAAAATCTTTAGCTAATATACACCATCAAATCAAATTCTTTCAACAGCAGGCAACTTCCCTTGCCTCAATTGTCTTTGAACTGTCTTATAATACACAGTTGTAGAAAATTGATAATAATGTAAATTAATGTTGTCCATATAAAAGCAAATTAGTTACATGCAGTTGAACATTTGATTGTTGACCCATTCTTGTTTCTTTATAAATTTATTTTAGTATTCATTATCTTACTATTTATGTCTTGTACTTTGAATTCTTCTATGAACCAATAGTAACATTTTACCGGTTCCCTCATTATTAGTGAATTAAAGAACAATTTTGTCACATATTAACAATGAAAAGTCCAGGACCAGATGGCTTCACTATTAAATTCTACCAAAGATTTAAAAAAGAATTAATGCCATTCCTTCTCAAATTCTTCCAAAATATTGAAGATAAATTCTAAACTCATTTTATGAGATCAGCATTATCCTGATACCAAAGCCAGACAAGAACACATCAAACCAAAAATGAAATTACAGGCCAATATCCCTGTTGAACAAAAATTCAAAATATCCTCAAAAAAAAAAAAAAAACCTTGAAAAAGCAAATCCAACAATACATGAAAAAATCTCGTACCATGAACAAATAATTTTTCTCCAAGATGCAAGGATGGTTCCATACATGTAAATCAATAAATGTGATACAATACATTAACATAATGAAGGGCAGAAACCATAAGATCAAAACACTACAAAACACTGAGGAAGGAAATAGCAGAGGACATAAACAGATGGAAAACCATACCATGCTCATGGATCAGCAGAATCAACATTGTTAAAATGTCTATACTACCCAAAGTAATCTACAGATTCAATGCAATATATATCAAAATACCAACATAATTTTTCACAGATCTAGAAAAAAATAATTTTATGCTTTTTATGGAACCAGAGAAGACCCCATATAGCCAAAGCAACCTTAAGCAGAAAGAACAAATTGGGAGGCATCAATTTACCAGACTTTAAGCAATGCTACCAGGGTATAATAACCAAAACAGCATGATACTGGCACAAGAACAGGGACATCGACCAATGAAATAGAACTGAGAACCCACATAAAAATCATCCTCATATAGCCATCTGATTTTTCACAAAGAAGACAAAAACATACACTGGGGAAAAGAAGCGCTATTCAATAAATAGTGCTAGGAAACTTGGATAGCCACATGTAGAAGACTGAAACCGAATCCGCACCTGTCACCACTCACAAAAATCACCTCAGGGTGGATAACAGACTTAAAATTAAGGCATGAATCCATAGGCATTCTAGAAGAAAATGTTGGAAAACTCTTATAGACATTGGCCTATGCAAAGAATTTATGAAGATGACCCCAAAATCAATCACAGCATCAACAAAAATAAATAAATGGGACTTGATCAATTTAAAAAGCTTCTGCACAGCCAAGGTAACTATCACTATAAGAAATAGACAAACCTACAGACTGGGAGAAGATATTTTCATGGTATATATCTGATAAAGGGCTGATAACTAGAATCTATATAGAACTCAGGAAAATCAGCAAGAAAAAAATCAATCAACCCCATTAGGAAGTGGGCAAAGAACATGAACAGAAACTTTTCAAAAGAAGATAGACTAACGGCTAAGAAACATGAAAAAAATGCTCAACATCTATAATCATCAGGGAATGCAAATCAAAACTGAAGTGAGATATTACTTAACTCCAATGAGAATGGTTTTTATAAAATATTCCCTAAACAATAATGATGGTGTGGATGCAGAGAGATAGGGACACTCATACACTGTTGGTGGGACTGCAAACTCGTACAACCTCTATGGAAAGTAGTATGGAGATATCTCAAACAACTAAAAGTAGAACTACTATTTGATCCAGCAATCCCACTACTTGGTGTTTACCCAAAGGAAGAAAAGACATTCTATAAAAAAGACATCTGCACTCGAGTGTTTATAGCACCACACTTCACAGTTGCAAAGATGTGGAAACATCCAAGTGCCTATGAATACATGAATGGATTAATAAAATGTGGTATATGTATACCAGGGAGTACTACTCAACCATAAAAAATGATGAAGTACTTCTTGTATTTTCCTGGATGGAGCTGGATCTCATTCTTCTAAGTGAAATATCACAGGAATGGAAAAATAAATGCCATGTGTATTCACCATTACCTTGGTATTAATTGATTAAAACTAATGTGCACATATGGAAGTAACAATCATCGCCTGTGTCAGGTAGCTGGGTGGGGGGAGGAGGGGATGAGTCAACTCATACATGATGGATGTTGGTGAGTGCTGTGTGGGGGATGGGCATGATTGTAGCTTTGGGGCAGTGCAAGTGCATTTTATGTAACAAATTCATTTGTACCCCCATAATATTCTGAAATAAAAAAATAATATATTAATACAAAACTACTACTAATAAAATAATAATGCACAGAGTTAGGCAAACTCTTTGTCATTTCTCTCACTCCAAAGCAACAATTATTGAATCAGAGTTAGACTTACAGAGTTCTGCTTTATAACCCTTTAATAGGTATTTTGCTATCTAATTATCATAAATCTGTCCCCAAATCCCAGCCAGGAAAGACAACAGTCAGAAACTATGTGTTTATGACTATGTATTCAGGGAAATGCATTAGTGTTTAAGTTTGTGTATTCAACAGTTTGTTTATACTGAGAACTACTTAACCCCAATCAAGTGTAATTCTTTTTAATATCAAGTAGTATGTGCTCAAATGCTTATGTTATATTATATTGAACAAAATATAATTGACAATGAAACATTTCAAGCAGAGTAGGAAATTCCAGCTGCCATTTCCAAGCAAGGACTTGCACCACATGGAGGATGCAAAAATCACAGGAATGCCAATCACTAGAAGCAGGTCCCCACACACTTGAACACACTGCATCTTCTATGGATTCAGAGTCGCCAACGAGGACTCAACACATAAGGCCCTGGTTGGAACAATGCTTTTCTTACAGGAATGAAAAGAGATGTAGCGAGATCAGCATCTGTGGTATGCACTGGTTTCCAGTAGTCAGCAGGTCCTTCCCCAGGTGTGGACTGCACACAAACTCTTGAAGACCCCGTTCCCTTCTCACTAGGGGAAAATGAAAATATACTGTCGGGACTGAGAAGGAGCCATATGTCACACATGCTTGAACAATGCAGGCAAGTTCACTACGTACCCAGAGCAGGGGAAGGGTTCCTCCTGACAAAAAAAGAATATGCTGCCAAGAGACAGCTGGCGCCCAGCTTCCAAACAGGAGAAAGTTCATCATCAAATCTATTAAAGAGCCAGTATGAATTATTTTATTATTACCTATGGCAATTTACCTTGCCTTGGCATGTCTTATTACATTTGTTTTTATATCACAAAATCATTTGTTCTTTGCAAATAACTAGATCTTCATGCCACCACTAACTTCAATCTAAAAAATCACATTTTTTCCTATATGCTTCCCACATGCAGTATAAAAATTATTATTTTTAATAACTTTTAAATGATCAGTTTTACAATCTATCTCCTAAGAAGTATATTTCTTCCTTAAAATATGTTTTGAAATAATTCTCACTATATAAGGATTTTATTATTTTTAGATGAAAATGTGGAATTGTGTTGAATAGATGATGAAAAATTTAATATTTACCCTGGCAAAAGTTAAAAAAATAATTTTGTTGACCAGATTAGGAAAGAAAATATTATTTCTAATCTTGAACTAAACATAAAGAACTAAGAACAAATGTCACTTGGTATTGAATTTTGTAGACATGTCTGACAACAAAACGAGTGGAAAAATATTTTTGTGTGTTCATACCATTAGATGACAGATATGCTATATAAAACACTGAAGGGATAAAAGAAGAATATTTGTGACATCTAGGGACATAATTACGGTGCAAAATAAAGTACATACATAAAATTCCAAGGAATTCTGAATTCCAAGATTAGGAATGCCAAATCATTTATAGTTTTCTAATTGTATATCAATTTATATTTATATTTGGGACTTTAGAAAGAAGAAAAAACAAGAGTAACCTAAATTTCTATTCCCCCAAAGGATCACGGTAACCAGAGACCTATTTTGGTGAATTCCTTGAGGAGTGTGTGTATATTAGCAACTTGTTATAAAGTGTTATATTGTACTTATCATGTGTTGCCTCTTTCATTAAATATTTAAGAAGAGCAACTTTTTATGTCAATGGGTATACCTCTAAGGCATAATTTTTAACAAGTGCATAAAATTTCTTTCTATGTCTATACCACAATTTATTCAATAATTTATACATTCTTGCACATTTGTGATGTTCATACTATTCAAATTATATATAATGTTGCAATGTGCATTCTATTTTATAAATATTTTGCATATATCTGATAATTTCTTTAGATTGTATTACTAGAAACATGACAGATATGTCAAAACATACATCCATTTTTTTCAGACTCTATATTCATTTACATTGTTTCCTAATATTAATTTATAATCAATTCCTAATTGCCATTCAGAAAAAAATAATTCTAATTTATAATCTCACCAACCAGGTATGAGATTGCTTATCTGCCCACCCACTTGCTAACACTGGATATAATAATTTGCAAATTAATAAAAATAATAATTATTATTATTACTTTACATAATGTTAAATTTCCAGTATTTGACTGTTTTTAAGCTAAAAACCAATTCTATAAGAATAAACTCGCTCTGACAGCTTTGCAAATGAAAATCATTATATTATGCATGTTTTAATTATTATTGCATTGATTTCTGGTGAAGTTCAACATTTTTTTACATGTTTATTTGGCTATTTCTTTCATTTCTCTGTTGTGGCTGGGCTGAGAAATTGATAGCCCAAAATATGGTGCTTTGACATGCTACACTGGAAAAGAAGCCTCAAGGTCTCTCTGACCTCTCCCCCTACCTTCTCTCTCAAAGCACAAGATGAATTGTTCTCTAAAGTTCTCTTATCTGCGAAAGTCTGGACCTACCGAAAAGAATGATTGTATTTTTCTTCCCCTCCCTGTTATCTCATTATCTATTACAGAAAAAGAGACCAAGAATATAGCCACACATGAAGATACCCTTTCATAAGATATCAGTCTCCCAGGCTCATTCACATTCCAAAGAGAACTGCTTACATGTTAATCTTGTTCCCCAATCCTTTCATTCTCCCTAGTACTCATTTATTGCCCCTCAACAGAATTATTATTCTTACCCCTCCCATAACCTGTTTTGTCCCCATAATCTGTTTTGTCAAAATTCAAGCCCCCGTCATTTCTCTAACCTTAAAATGGTATATAAGCTTCTGAACTTTGCTGTGGGGTGGTTAATCACTCTTTGATTTTTCTCCTATGTACATGTTAATACATGTGTATGCCTTTTCACCAATTAATCTGCATTTCATAAATTGATTTTTAAGTAAATCTTCAGAAGGTAAAGGGGAAGTTTTTTTCTTTGACCCCCAACATCTGTATAGTTTATTTATATTCTATACACATTTATTTTTATGGATTCTGTTTTATTTTTTATAAAAATATTCCTAGATGCTTATTTCATTTATAACTTTTTTACTTTAGTTTTAATAACAAATAATTTTAAATTTTATGTGGCAAATATGTTTCTAAATTTTTATTTTATAATTTTTATATAAGGGCATAAAATTATATTGTCTCTACCCTGATACCTACCCTGTCTCTACCCTGAAATATGTGTTGAGGTGCAGAGAATTTCAATCGGCTCCATGAACAAACACAAATGACACTCCCATATATATTTTCCCTATAGATTTCTTATGCTTTGGTTTCCTAGGCCAGTGGGGCTTGATGACCAGAATATTATAATCTTTCTGTTTAACTAACCATTTTATCTTTTGTGTTGTTTCCCAGAAACAGCAGACTCTTTGTACCAAGACTCACCATCTATGAACAACCTGACTTCTGAGTAAGACCTACTGTGTTAGAGTAGGTAGTCATTTAGGTATGAGCAAGGGAGGATGGAATGGAAAAGTTAATCAACTGGCTTGAACAAATAGCCCTTGAATGCACAGACCTGAGGAGAAGAAAAGAGCCATTAATTTACCAGCATTGCAGAGGTACAAAGTGACAATTCCCCATTATATCACAATTGTAATAAGTTAGCATTGTGGTTTTGACCCCCCTTGTGGGCCAAATGGGGGAACTATGAGTAAGAACAGAATAAAGACTAACCATCCAGGCTTCTTTAACTTCAACAAATAAAAACAACAATTGCTCAGGGTTCAGGGCAGTTGCTCTTTTCGAGCCTGCCCATTCTCTTTCTTGGAAGTGTACTTTTGCTTCTGCACAAGCCTTTCCCAAGCCTGCCCACTTTCACTCAATAAACTTGCCACTATCATTTGGTTGTGTACACATCCTGAAATTCCTTTCTGTAATGTTAGCAAGAAACTTTATGCCAGTGACATACTGCACGCCAAGACCTGCCATCCATCACTAACCTCTGACTTCTGAATTAGACCTTATGCATGCATTTCTTTCAACACAACCTGCCCCAACACACATAGCCACCTTCCTGAACCCATTATGAAAACCTCTACCCTCAGTTGGTCACGAAGATGGATTTGAGACAGTTCTACCATCTCCTCGGTGATGTCATCTGTAATAAATTTCCTTTCCTCCTTAGCAATCCTTGTTGTCTCAGTAATTGACTTGCTGTGCAATGAACAATATGACCTAGGCCAGAACCTCCTTGTCGGTTTTCTAACAGAACGATTCCCCAATATATGGTACTTGAGCATGCTGAGTACTTTTGAAAACTGAAAGGTCTCAGAAATGAGCCTGAGAATCAAGGTCTCTCTAAACTTATGTTCTGTCTCCCCTACTCAAATTCAGGGAGGAACTCTCTGGAATTTTCTTATTGGACCAAGAAATCTTCTTACCAAAAGAAACACAATTGCTTTCTGTCCTCTCCTTAAAATCTCATTATCTATCTCAGAAAAGAAGACTGAGGAATGCAACCAGATCTGGATGAACATTTTCACAAGATAATGCCTACATCTCAGGCTCATTCAAGACCCCAAAAGAATCATTTACAAGTTAATTTCTGTCTCCCTGGTTCATTAATTCTCCCTAATAATCATTTACTTCCCTCAAAAGAATTGCCTACATTTCCCATCTCCTCCTTCCCCTATGAAAAAGGGTATATAAGCTTCTGTATCCCACTGGGGTTTGGGTAATCACTCTGTGATTTGCCCTCATGCATATAAATAAATTTGTATGTCTTTTCTCCTATTAATCTGCCTTTTGTCAGTTGATTTTTCAATAAATTTTCAGAGGATGAAGGGGAAGTTTTCCTTTAACTAATTTATTTTCTTCTACTGTTTGTTTCATAGTGTCACACATTGACTTAAATTTACATGTAATTCTGATTTACTATGTTGGGTAGGAAATTGATATTCTTAAATAAAAATCATATTCATTTCCTGAAATCTACATTTTGAGAGATTCATTCTTTAATAAACATTGGGAAATACTCTTTTCATTTATATTAAGTGTTAAAATATTTTCTTTGTTTAAATAAACATAAAACTTAAAATTATTATAGGCTAAAGACTTAATGCCAAGTAGTCACTGAAAGCTTGGCACTTGTCTGAGGCCACATCAGAAGAACAAGGACAAGTGGTTTGGGGAGAAGAAAAGGGAAGTTTACTAATTGGCTATCAAATGAGGAAAATGGCAGACTCCCATTTAAATTACCAATTTTAATAACTATTAGCAGAAATACAGGGGTTTTAAAGGGAGACTTTTCAGCTTCAGACTTTGCTGTTTAACTATGGTAGATGATTCTGATCCATCCCATCTACATGGATAGTTCTATTGAGCCATCTCCTGTGGTATAAAAAAACAAAGGATATTCCCACTCCATGCCGCTCCTGACCACTGGCCCGAGGCAGGGATGCAAGTTTTAATTTTCAAAAAGAGTGGGGGAGGTTTCAAAGAGACAGCTCATATAACATTTTTACCCTTTGTCAGGCTGTTCCCTCTGTTACAAAGTTATAAATAGACCATCACCCTTTGATTTTTCTTGTATCTCAGTCTAAATTGCCTCCATTTGGGGGTTATGGAATGGGAGGTTATAAAAGATTACATGAGCATATGGGCTTATAATGTAATTAAAATTCAACTCTTGAAACCACCATTTGACTTTGACATTTTCAACCAAATTCATATATAAGTTTCTTATGGCTTACAACTAAATAGTGTTTAAAGCAAAAGTACATGTGCATCAAAGATCCAAAGGATGGAGGCAATGAGTGAAAAAATTTCAGCTGGTTTAGAATTTCACATAATTTCCATTTATACTTGGTTAACTGAACTCTAACATGCAGAATAGCAAAACTATCAATTATTACTAGTTATAAAATGTTTCTGCTCTCCGAATATGTGAAAGAACCACAGAACATTAACTCTATTGTCAGTGTAGAAGACAAGGCTCTTGCCCCCTCCCCCAAGGTTCCCTGAAAAACAACTGACATGAGGAAGATTGATTAATAGGAGAAAAAAAGACAAAATTATTTAATATGTATGCACAGGCACCTGCAGAATGAAGATTCAACCCCCAATGGGATTTAGAAGATTAGATACCTTTCTGATAAAGTGGAGTATAGGAGGGGAGAAAAGAGGGACTCTGTTGAGGGGAAATGAAGTATTACTAGGGAAGATGAATGGATGGGGAACAGAGATTAACTGGCAAATAGTTCTCTTTGGAATTTGAATGAGTCTGAGAGATGGGATACCATCTTCTTAAAGAGCCTGTTCAGGTGTGGTCACATTCCTGGTCTTATAGGGCAGGAAAGAAAAGAACAATTGTACTCCTAGGAGGGTCTGAACCTTAGAAAGATAAAGAAAATTTAACTTTTTTGTGAATGTTGATGGTGGGGTGGGGGAAAATCAGAGAGACCTTGAAGCTTCTTCACTCAGTCTAGCATATCAAAATGACACATTTTGGGGTAAAATATTTCTAATTCCCTTCAACAGCAATGTGACAACTTAGACTGCATAATTAAGTAGGTATTTGATACCTCCAAGCCTTCATTTTATTTCACCAGTCAACCAATGCTCAGTGCATCCATACTAATAACCCAGGCTTGTTTTTCTTCCTCCTGACCCTAAGGTATCAGCACTTCCTCTTTTCTTTTAGTTGCCCCATTGTAATAGAGGGAATAGCCTGAAAAGGGGCAAAATGTATTACAACCTCCCCTACTCTTTTTGGGAATTAAAACTTGCATCTCCACCTCAAGCCAGTGGTTGGAAGGGGCAAGGGAGTGTCCTTCATTCTTTGTACCACAGGAGATGGCTCAACAGAGCTGGCCATGTGAAGGTCTGGGTGGTGATCAGATTGTTTTTTCTGAATATGGGATAGATCAGAATCATCAACTATAGTTAAAACAGCAATAGCCTGAAGCTGAAAACCCTCTCTTTAAAAGCTCTGTATTTCTGCTAATAGTTAGAAAAATTGGTACTTTAAGATGGGAGTCTGCCATTCTCCTCATTTGCCAGAAAATTAATAAATCTGCCTTTTAGTTCTCCTCAAACCATTTGTCCTTGTTTTTCTGATGTGGCCTCAGGGGTAAGTGCCGAACTTTCAGCAACACCATCATCATAGCTGCTTACTTCTATGTTCAATTAGTTCAGGATCATTACTTCTTATGTGAATTATGTTTATATATTTATTCTAAAATAATATTCCAAATAAAATATGAGTATAATAATGGTATCATATAATGATGTTCACAAATGGTATAGATAGCTGAAGTCCACAGTGTTTTAAATCAAACTAGCGAATTAATGATAATTGTATATTTTCATGAGCCATATTATGGGCCAAATATATCTTAGCATACCTAATAATTGCACAGGAAACTAGCTTTCCTATGCATTTGTAAACTTAAAATTAATTTCAATTTTAAATGTCCTGTGAAGAATAGATAAATATAACTTAGAAAATTTATAATTAGATGAATGTATCATACCAAATATTTGAAAGTGAAGGAAAGTAATATATTTCACTGCAAATTATACTTTTTTGACATATTTCAAGATGGATAATCAGAGGAACAGGAAACACAAGAATAGATTAAAAAAAGTCTTTTGTATGAGATTTGTACCTATAGAGGAAATAAAGTGAAGTAAACAATAAATACAATCAAGATTTCTCTGAAGCCCCTTCTTCCCTTGTCTGGATCTAGAAAAGATTAATTCTACCACAGTTTACTATGTATTTTTTTAAGGGCTGATATCTGTGAGGTTTTATCTGCATAACAAGACCATATTTTCTCCAGGTCTTTCCTCTTCTCTCATTCCCATAACCTGTTTGGCCATGCTCCCAGTCCCTATTCTTACTGTAACCTCAAGGTGGTATAAAAGCATCAACCATTTGGCCATTTCTTTGTGTTTTCATATTTTGTATGGCTATCATGCACATATGGCCCATATGCACATTGATCAAATTCGTGTATCTTTTTTCTGTTTATCTGCCTATTATCAGTTTGTTTTATAGGCTTAAATTATCAAACTTTCAAGGGAAAAATTTAAACTTCCCTATAGGTGTATTTATTTCTGTTGAATTGCCATGTTTTAATTGATAAAACTTAGTTTCTATAATGCATCGAATAAATATCTGTGGAACCTAGTTTCCAAGGACATTAGAAAGTCATTGTTTGTTCTAAACATTAAAAATTTATCCCAAAACAGTACATGTTGGCATGGACGCGGAGAGACAGGAACACTCATACACTGCTGGTGGGACTGTAAACTAGTGCAACCCCTTTGGAAAACAATATGGAGATACCTTAAACAGATTCAAGTAGACCTGCCAGTCGATCCAGCAATCCCATTATTGGGCATCTACCCAGAAGAACAAAAGTCATTCTATAAAAAAGACAACTGCACCCGAATGTTTATAGCAGCACAATTCACAATTGCAAAGATGTGGAAACAACCCAAATGCCCATCAATTCATGAATGGATTAGCAAAATGTGGTATATGTATACCATGGAATATTACTCAGCTATAAGAAATAACAGTGATATGGCATCTCTTTGGTTCTCCTGGAGAGAGTTGGAACCCATTCTATTAAGTGAAGTATCCCAAAAATGGAAAAATAAGCACCACATGTACTCACCAGCAAACTGGTTTCCCTGATCATCACCTAAGTGCACATTTGGGAATAACACCAATTGGATAT
>MPIZ01001205.1:1988708-2005613 GCA_003258685.1 Prolemur simus
GTAACCTACTGAAAGGCATAAAAGCTCAGTTTTTACCCCAGGGCAGGGTCCTAGTTCGTAAAGAGACCACTGCGTTGGTGCTCTGGGACTTGGACCCTGGCTCGAGCCAGCCAATAAACTCCTTTGCCTTTTGCAGCCTTGGACTCTGCCATTCTGTTCCCGGGGCCTAGGGGTACCGGTTCTAACACCTGCCATGAGGAGGGAGGTCAGACATGCCTCATCATGCCCCCCTCCCTTCTTGGAAATATCCTTTGTAACTCATTAACAGGCCTAAGGCTGTGTAAGACAAACCTGCAGATACTCAATTTACACAACAAATATATGACTCATGGCTTTGCTATGATTTACAGACTTCTTTATCTTAACATTCCAAGCCTTCAGACAAAAGCTTCATGTCTTTAACCAATTACAAGTCAAAGAGTTTTTAAACCCACCTATATAACCTGAAAGCCCCCTACTTCGAGATTGCCTACCTTTTGGGGCCAAACCAATGTATGCCTTCCACGTATTGATTTATGTTTTTACCTGAAACCTCTGTCTCCCTGAAATGTATAAAACCAAACTGTAACCGAACCACAGGGAGTCCACTTGCTTAAGGCTTCTTGGGTGTGGCTCTGGGTCATGGTCCTCAAATTTGACTCAGAATAAGCCTCTTTAAACTACTTTACAAAGTTTGGCTTCTTTTATGTTGACAAGATTGGTGCCCAGATGTGGGGCTCAGAAAAGACTCAGGAGCCCTGAATGACTAGACCAAACTTGGTGCCCGGTACCAGCATGGCCCTTTTGGGCCCCATCCCACAACTCCAAACTTCTCCTTTGGCAGAACTGGTCCTCCTGAGCTCCAACCTCCTGTGTTTGGTTGATGGTCCTGGGTTAATTCCTGAGGTGGTTCTTTTCCTAGGAATTGTTGTTTGGGATCCTAATTTACATTTGAAGGCGCATTCTAAAGGGCCTTCTCCATTGCCTTTCCATCCTAGTATTAATTTCAATTGGCTTTTCTACACATTTGTGAAAGAGAAAACCGACATTCATGTTTCTAGATAAATGAGAGACTGAGTTTCTCAGCTCTGAAGAAGAAAGGGCATTTTAATTCTTCCAGACAAAAGGTACCCTTGGGTGACCAGGGTCCTGAGTAGGAGTCGCCTGGGGTGATTCCCTGAAGCATAACTGGCCCTACAGGGAACCTCCCAACAAATTAATTAAAAGAAGGCTAATCCAGGAAATGCATATAAAAACTAATCACTCAGCATTTTTGAGCCCTTTTGGAGGTACTAGACCCCAAAGAGAGAAACTGAGACATTTAAGAGGGTGGGACTGACTCAGTGGTGAAACACTGAGGAGCCCCACCCATAATCAGCATACTCTTATCCAGGACACTAAACCCTAGATTACAGTTCAGTTGTTTCTTTCAAAGAAAAACAGGAAACAAATCCTTCAAAAATAAGGAAAGACATGGAGAATCACACTCTTTGGGCAAACCAATTTGTTTATGGCACCTTTACCTGCAAGTATTTGTGTAAATGGAAAGGTTCAAAGGCATGCCAGGTTTTCTAGGACTCCAGCTGGTTATGGCCAATTCTTGTGTACAAGTTTTTACAAAAGGGCAAATTACATCAAGGGGAATTCAGAGCTCAAATGTTAGACCTACCACTATAGAGTAAAAGTGTCTCTCAAGGTGTTTCTCTCTTTTCTGGCTACTCTAAAACTTAATAACTTTTGCTACTGATGTTGACATAGCTCATTGTTTATGGTATTTGCAATTGAAAGGCTACCTGGAGATCCTGTAGCCAGTTCTAGCTAAAATGCAAACATTGAAAACTCATTTTGAACTGAAGGAAAAAAAAAGTGGAGGGGGTAAAGAGGTTTGTTTTTTTTTTTTTTTTTTTAAATTAAACTGCCATGGAAACTGGTTTACCCAAAACTTTAATTCACAGGCCTAATTAGGTTATTTATCAGGGCAACAAAAGTTTTCCATGTGAACAAATTCCAGTTTTGTCAGAAGAAATTTGGATGCAGTTGTCTTTTTTACAGACTGGTGAGTTGTGTTACCATCTCAAGGCTAGAGTTCTAGGGTAAATTTATTAGAACTTTTTGTGTGTTTGTGTGTGTGTGTGTGTTAGTTACTAAGGCATTTTTATGTTCTTAAGGTGTCAGGGTTTTGAAACAAAGGGCATAAAACTATAAACTCAGCCAAATACAAAATGATCTATGTTTGTATGTTTTTTGATAAGTAAGGTAAATTTAATATTTGGTCTAACAATAATAGCTAAATCTCCTGAGCAATCAACAAAAATAACTATGTGTTTAACTTTAAGGTTCTTACTAGGTAAAAATGTAGATGTGCCTAGACAAAAATAAAAATAAATGTCAACAAATTAGAATAAATAAAACACCAAGTAGATAGAGCATAAAAACAGAAATTTATGGTCAAAGGTTTATGAGAATATTTTGGTTTTGGTCTTTTAATCCTAATTGCAGATACAGTTTATTTCCACTGATTCAATGTCTGTAGAAAGGTACACAAAATGTGTTTCTAACTCACTTTTTCTGTCATCTGATAGTAACAGTACTGTTAGGGATGCAAAGCTGTCCTAGAAGTTGTAGTTACAAGAGCTTAAATTGGAAGCTTTAGTTTTCCCGTGGTCTTGTCCACTTTTTGTCCTACTCTTTACAAGCTAGCCAGTTATGTGTACATTATGTTGCTGTAACAAAGTTTTTGCCTATAGAAACATTCCTAAACTGTTAATTTGTGTATAGTAATTTATTTTAAGATAAAAAGTGAATGATTGTTAAAATCCAAAGAGAATCTCAAAACAGTCTTACTCTTTAGAAATAGTGAATGTGCTCAAGTTTACACCCAAGTTGAAATTTTTTTGAGACTATTTAGATTGTTTTTAAAGCAGCTTAATCTTGACTCTCGTGTAAAAAAAAAAAAAATGTTACAACTTTGTGTCATTGTTTGAGGTGTCAAGGATTGGTGCTGAAGTTTTTTTTTATTTTTTTCAGTCTAAAGTCAAGTAATATCATGCTGATGGGGTTCAGAAAACTACCCTAAAATGAAGGCCTCAGAACCAAAAGTTCTCTGACCATACCTTGTCCTTCTGCCTCTTAGTTCCATTCTTCCCTGAAGCTAGATGGAGCAAATCAAAATCCCTCTTCTCCAAGGCAGGTTATAAAGGGCAGAACCCCCTTTCCCTGAAAGATAGCCTTAAAACATAAAATTATTCTATGTATAAACTGGCTATAACATAATTATCTGACCTTTGTTTAACTGTAAAACCCCCATTCCAGGAAGTGCCCTGCCCCATGCCTAGAAGGAAGAAAATACACACTTAAGCCAAACAGAATCTAGTCAGAAAAGCCTTTCTGGGTTCCCCACTCAGCCTGTTAGAATTATCTCTTTCCCTTTTTATCCAATCATATTTATATATGGCTGTCCATATTTTAAACATAAAAATGGACAATTTCCACTGCATCTTTGAGCATTCATCCTGAAGGCATCAATGCATACATTTTAATTTTTTGTCCTATTAATCTTCATGTCAGTAAAGTTTCAGCAAATCTCTATAAGAACAGTAGCCTTTGCCCCCCGCAGTTTGACTATACTTTGGGGGACAGGAACACTGACACTTTGATCCCTACAATGTCATTAGATTTTGTTTTGGGACGTGGAGTTTTGGAAGAATCTAATTAATTAACACCATTTAAGCAGGATATATTCTAAAATGTCTAATATGATTATAAATGATGTTACATTGTTTAAAATAACAAATCTTATTAAAATATTTGTTTTTATTGATAGGATTTATAAGTTTAAAAAACAAATTAAGACTATATTGATCCCTATTGTGTGTTACATATCTAATTTACAGGACGTAAAAATAGTTAACAGAATAAACTGATAACTAAAATCTAAGTGAACTGCTGAGATAAATAAATTAGATAAATTAGGTAAATATAAATGGGATAAATACAAATGACATTTTCATATCATTTAGAATCTTAAAGTCATACTATGTTAAGAGTATGATCATCAACTGTTTGAGTCATTTATAAAATATTAAAACATTTTAAACATAAATTTAAGTTTAAATACTTTGATATCACATTTTTATATTTAGGAATGCTAATAAAATTGGTGACTGATAACAGTCCAAAGTTACTTTAACTTCCTTGGGTTTTTCTTAGAATTGACATTATGATTAATATATATATCTGAAACATCTAAATGGAAGGGAAGCAATTCTATATAAAAATTAATAAAGATTATAAGATATAAATATCAATAGTTTTTGTTAAAAAAGATAATTTTGTCTAATTGATTGGTTTTGAAACTGCTTTAAAATTCAAGTAAATGATCATTAAATTAAGTGGATATAAAAGTTAAAGATTATAAAAGTTTTATAAAAAAATCTTACAGTCAAATTGGTTAAAATTAGATGGATTTGTTTATGATTTTATTAAAATTAACTTTGTCATTAAAACACTAATACAATGAAAAATTTGTTTTTTATTTTGAACAGGATTTTCATATGATATTAATAGGAATAACAAAAGATTTTAGGAATAATACCTTTGTTCACCTTTTGAATAAACTGCAAAAAGGGGGCAAGGAGAAAAAGAGACAGATTCAGCCTGCCTCCTCATTAATTTGTACTTCAGTCTATATTAGGTCTTATGCTTATTTGAACAACTCAGTTTGCTCTCTATAAAATAATAAAATTTTTGCATTTTAAAAATATTTCCATTATCAGTTTGCCTAAATAAATATCTATAATTTTATAGTAACCTGCAATCCTGTTTTATGACAAGTTTCTTATGATGAACAATTCATGACTTCTTGTTCTTTAAACTTTCACTAAAATTTAAAATTACAAAAAATAAGAATTATGGTCAATGCATGTGATTCTATATATAAAGTGAACCAAAGAATAAGATATGTTTGGTAAGAAAAATTATGAAAAAAGCACAGAATGTGTTCTTATTAAAATGTATATAATTTTGTCTAATTCAGAAGTTATTTAAAGGCTGTCAAAATATGACTTTAGAAAGAAAGTAAAAACAAAATGGAAAGTGACTTGTGAGTAAGAGAAAGATGTAAAAAGGCAATGAATATAGAAATATACTTATTTTGGTAAGAAAGGTTAAACAGAAAGAATAATATAAAGAAAGGATCTTGTATGGAATTTTTGTCCTAAAATGACTGGTTATGTAGCAAAAAGGAATGTTAGGACAAAACAGAAAGTTCTTAGGCATGATTTGTAGATAGTCTATGGTCCATGCAGTTTGGGATAAAGTTTATAAAGAGAATTTATGAATAAATTTTGTATGTGGTCCAGTTGACCATAATTAAAGAGAAAAATTTGGTTAAAACAAAGTTTTCTGTAGATATTAATTTGCTCTTAATGAAATTACATGATGTACTCATTTTGATTCTATAACTTGTTTCCTTTTCAATTAAAATAATCTCACTACAAAAGGTTTTTCCTTACTTTTTGGTAACTTACCTATAAGCAAAGATTTTATACTTTATCAAGATAATCCCTGTGCTCTCTTTATTAGGTTTTGACTAACTAGAGAAACTAAACTTTAAAAGGGTTAAGGTTTACACCTATATAACTTACTTTATCTCCTTTAGAATCTTTTGATGACTATCTCTCTTGATTAAATAAATGACCCTTATTTTATAGTGGCTTGCAATTGTATTTGAACAAATGTTTTAACCCTTTGATATTTGATAAACTTTCTAAAACCTAAATTCTAAATCTAGCCTTTTGAACTTAAACTAGCTTTTTATATATTAGGGTCACTAAAAGTCTAAGACAGACATATTAGGCTTATCTGTGATGTTAATATTGTATAGGATACATTGTCAAATACAAAATGACATTTAACTTTCTTTGGGTTATATTTATATAAGTATTAATATTTTATTAATATATGTTCCAGTATTGTAAAATATTGATATGTCTTGGTGTATAAGTAATAATTATTGTTATTATGTTAAATTGCTGTATGTCACAAAAATCACTAACTTTGCAAATTGTCTCTTTAACTATGACTTGTCTAATACTTCTACTTTGATTCATCTTAGAAAGTGTTTTCTTTTTTTTTTTAAACTGGCTAAGTCCAAAGTTTACTTCTTCAAGTACAGTCATGGAAAGGACTGACATGTTCTCTTGAATATAGGCTTCTAATAACTTTGAAGATTATATACCATTGTACTAAAAAAAACAAACTTCCAGGATTTTAATTAGAAAACTTATATGACCATGAGTTTTGCTAACCCAACCTCATGAGACTGAGCTGAATTTTTATAAAAGGATTTTTTATTTAAAACATTACTGATTCTTTAGTTCTGTTTTCCAGAGTCCTGACAAGTTTTAACTAAATAGCAAGTTTACCTGATATCTCCAGGGCCTAAAACTATTGAATCTGCCAATGCCCTGTTCAAACATCCTCCCTCTAGGTCCAGGGACTATAAAGAGTGGCTGTGTGAGATTGTAAGGGCCAATTTGGAAAGACACAATTAGTTTAGACCCTCCAGATCAATGAGGGACACACAGAAGCCTAAACAAATACTAACTGAAAATTTTGTTTTTTCAGGCCATGTGGTGCAGATATCCATCCCAATCATAAAAAAACTCTTTTCCTGCTTTCTTTAGACTTAGAACTTCCTGAGTATAATTGTTCTTGATTATGGATTTAAACAAAAGGAGATATAACAAGTAATTTATCAACCACCCCAGTATGGGACACAAAGTCTCTGAATTTCCTTACCTTAAGTAGTTAACAATGCTTATGTTTGCTACAAGTCTACCACTAAACCTGAGAATATAGTAGCTCAACACATATAGATGAATTAATTTTGTAGCCTTGGGTTTGACATTGTGGTTTTTACTCTAATGTTTCCTAGAAGGTTTAAGGTTTTACAGCATTGATGAGTGCTTGCCTACCTCCAGTCCTGTTTGTCCTAAAACATTTAATTGGCTATAAGCCCTTTTGGTTTCTCAGTCCTCTTGGCCACAGAGTCCCACCAAGGGCCTAGATGGACCCGGAGCAGTTAGCCACACCACACCAGCAACAGATTGGACAAAATTAAGAGTTTGTCCATATATGCTACCTCTGGAAGATGTTTGCCATAAGGGGGGAATTGTGAACTAAAATAAAATCTTAAGGCTTCTGCACCCCCCCCAGCTGAGTGAATGGACCCCCCTCTTGGCCAAAGGAATATCCTAAAACTAAATTGTTTGCCATGAGGAGGGAGGTCAGACATACCTAATCATGCTACCCCTCCCTTCTTGGAGATATCCTTTGTAACTCATTAACAGGCCTAAGGCTATGTAAGACAAACCTGCAGATCCTCAATTTACACAACAAATATATGACCCATGGCTTTGTTCTGATTTACAGACTTACTTATCTCAACATTCCAAGCCTTCAGACAAAAGCTTCATATCTTTAACCAATTACAAGTCAAAGAGTCTTTAAACCCACCTATACCCTGTAAGCCCCCTGGGTTGGAGATTTCCTGCCTTTCTGGGCCAAAGCAATGTATGCCTTCCACATATTGATTTATGATTTTACCTGAAACCCTTGTCTCCCTGAAATGTATAAAACCAAACTGTAACCCAACCACAGGGAGTCTACTTGCTCAAGGCTTCTTGGGTGTGGCTCTGGGTCATGGTCCTCAAATTTGACTCAGAATAACTCTCTTTAAATTATTTTATAGAATTTGCCTTCTTTTCCATTGACAAAATATAATGATCTAGAGATGGATCTTTTAAAATAAAAATGATGGATGTTAGAGATCTCCTATTCTAAAAAATTATCTTATTTGTATTGATAGAGGAATTCAATTGTTTACTTAAATAACTGACAAAATGAGAGTCACACTCAATTGAGGTTTATTAAACCAAGATTTTGAGGATGCACCTAGCAGAAGTACAGATCACAGAGTATCTGTTCTAGACTGGGCTCTCTCCTAGAAGAGGTGGAAAAATTTACATTTAAAGGAAAGTAGGGGTGCACAAGAAAAAAGGAGGAGTGAAGGAGGTGAGCAGTGAGGCAATTGATATTCTTGTGAAGTCCTATTTTGTGCTCAGTAAATCTAAATAAAATTTCATGAGCACTCAAAAAAAGGGATAGAGGAAATAATCGATGTTGTGATCTTCTCTGGGAGGGTAGAAGAGTGATCATATCTCTTCCTTGGTTTGCATCTGTGGATATAAACTTGTAATCAACATTTAAGAGTTTATTTAGGCTATAATCATAAAGTTGTACTTGGTCTGCACTCATTTGATAAGTTCTGTATATTTTGTAGGGATTTTTTAGGGCTGAAGTAAATAAGAAATATTTTACCCCAAAGTACATTTCTTTGACATGCTTTGAGATGGCTATGGCAAAAAGGTATAATGCTGTAAGGCTGTCTAGGTAGGGAGGCTGGTAGAGAAATTTGTATCTGTAGAGAATCTTTGTTAAATGCAGCCAGGCCCTGTCTATTTGATCTAAAACAGGTTTACTGAAAGTTTACCACCTTTATAGGTCTCCATAAAAACATTTCCCTGTTGGCTGTTATTGTGAGTCTTATCTGCATAACAAGACCACCTTGCCAACCAAACTACCCTTCTTCCTCCCCATTGCCTGTCCATCAACAAACAAACAAAACAAACAAATAAACAAACAAAAACCCAAAACCTTGCTTATTCATTTTTAAGACCCTTCATTTCTTTATTTATTTTTTCTTTTTTTCCTAAAGAAGAAAGAGACCACCTTGATAGCTAGGCTTCCTTTCTTCTCCCATACTCTGTTGACCAAAAATGTCCTCTTAATTATTTTATAAGCCACTTTATTTGTGAAAAGTGTATGCCTGTATCTCACTGGGGATATGATGGCAGTGCTTATGTGCCTCAGATCTCAAACTCAGTTCTCCCCTTTGGCATAATTAACTTTTTTGGGGGGGGTCCTGAGATTTTTTAATACTTTCTTTACAGAATTAAAGGGAGGGCGTGTAATTGTGAACAACTAGTGTTAAAATTCTCTTGACAAAATTAAAGAGCAAAATCTGACCTAAAGGATAAAAATTCTTTGCGTGCTGCCCCTACAGGAATATTTGCTCCATGAGGAATGATGACAAGCCAGTTCACTTTGTGCCCTAGTGTTGAAAATTCTATGTTTTCACCTTAGCAGCCATGGCTAGATTCCCAGTGAGGGAATAAATGTTTTGGTTTGATGTTTGTGTAACTTTTGTCATTTGTCAACATTTTGCTTTCCATAAACTACCTTTAATTTCCTGTTTTCTTCTGCCTATGGGAGGCATATGAAGCTTTGGTGCTTGTGTGTATAAATGATTGACTTAGAAGTTGAGACCCTAAAAAATATGAATGACTATTCCAGCTAAAGTCTGCTCCAATATACTTTTACTCCTCCCTACGCCTCTTTCTTCTTCGTGGTCTTTGGTACATATTTTTTTTTAAGTAGATGGAACATCTAATGACTTAGAGCTCTTAAGGAACTCAGAGGAAAACAAGGCACTGCTTACCACTTTGCCTGTGTATTGGGGGTTGTTCTTAGTGTTTTCCTTATGGAGTCTAAAGAGTCATGAACAGGTTAGTCTCAGGTATAAAACTCTACTCTCTTTTGTATTGTGTTACCTGATCGCTATGGCTTTTGGGGATACTACAAATTACTTTTTGTTGTAAGAAAATTTGACCTTGGTGTGTGCTCAGGCTAGGAAAGAATAACAATGTTAGAAAAAGAAGAATACACTACAAAAGGCTTCTCCTTTTTTTGGGCCTTAGGTTAAGAAAGAGTGTGATTTGAACATTTAGAGAAATGTTTTTGTAAAAAAGTATAATATAAAATCTTTCTGTGGCTCAGTCCCATGACAATCCCATGGCATCTCTCTCTTTTGAGGACATGAAATTCAATGCTACCTATCTAAATGAAGTTGGTCTCCTTATAAATTCCCATGGTGAATTTCCGTGATTTTATGTTGCTTTGACATCCACTTTGGTCTTCCTTCTAGCACATCCAAACTCCTATAAAGGGGCTTAGATTTTCTCTCTCTGTGCTTTTTAATGTCCACTGATACTCCTTTTCCCCTAAAATACAGTGAGGGCTTTTTGGGCCATATGTGAAACAAATAAACTTTAACTTGCTCTATTTCAGGGGCATGTTTTAATCCAGCTATCCTATTTTACTGGTGAGTTTTGCCAGTCTCATGGCTAAATTTTTAAAATGAAGGCTGTAAGAATCTTGCGTACACATGTATGTGTCATAAATTAAATAAATAAGCCTAAATGGTTTTCACTGTCATATGACTTTAGTAACCTTTCATAAATTTTCATAAATAAAAACACATTTAAAATTATTGGTAAAATAAAGAGGTTTTCAAAATTTAATTTAGACACTCATTTTCTACACATACTTTTCAGGTAGGTTTATACTATTTCAGCTAAATGACTTAAGGTCATACAACAATTGCTTCAGTGGTTTTTCTTTAATTTCAAAATATTCTGTGATATTTTTAATACTTGCTTAACTTGTCTATACACTTATGTTTAAGCTTTAAGGATATGATGAGGCCTTAAAAAAAACACTGGCCTATCTTTCCTGGCCCAGCTGTGCTAATAATGATTAGACAATCAAGAGGTTGTCTTTCATCCTGAACTCAATATCAAAGATATAATCAAAATTGCTGGGGTTCCTGGGATGGCGGAGTGGAGGTGACCTCCTGGATTTGTGCTCCCAGAGAGGAAGGCATGGGTTGTGGCCTGCCACAATGCTAGAGGATCTCTCCCCTGTAAGAACAACAGTGTGAATCCATGGAGAATCAGCGCGGGGCACAGAGAACAAGAAAAGACTGAGGTGAACGGGAAATAAGATCACAAAAATATGGAGAGTGCAGGACAGACAATAAAGAGCTGAGCGTGAAATGGCTGTACCCGCCTCACCAGTGAGTGAGGTGGGATCAGCCCCACAGGAAAGTGGCTTGTTTCCCCACTGACCTCCACTCCCACTCAATTAGGGATCTACCTGAAGCCGGTGCAGAATCACTGCAGAAGACGTAAGGCTCTGGGGAGAGGAGACATTAGTGGGAAGCAGCTTGGACACCAGGAGTTCTGCACAGGGACGGCGCTTGGCAGGGGACGGTCGGATCTGTGCTAAGGCAAAAGGCAGTGAGGAGACCGCCAAATTATAGCTTTCACTCGGCTGCTCTCTAGCCAGGGGGGCTACTGTGGGCCCCTGGGATCACCAGACCCCTGGCTCTGGCGCCTGCCGGACCCTGAACATTCACGCCCAGCGCCGGCGATCTGCAGGCGGGCAGTCGCCATTTTTCGAGGTCCACAGCCTAGCCACTACGAAGCCATAGGGTGCCAGGCGGCTCCCTCCCCTAGTCCATGGACCCTCCCTAGAAGCTCCACCCTGCCTGAACACTGAGTGCTTCCCCAGTCACAATTGTGGAGCATGGACCTTGCAGACATTGGGGCAGGGTAGACTATTGCCCATGGGAGCTGCAGCAGCTGGAGCGCTGGGCGAGCGAGGGCAATGCCCACTCCACCTAGCCAGTGTCTTTCGCATGGAAAGAGGCAGAAACCACCCCTCAAGAGGAAGACCCAAAAAAAAAGAGAGATACTTTTTGCCTGCAACTACTGTGAATCCTGGCTGGTAACTGAAAGTCCCCAGCAAGTGACTTAACTCGTCAAACTGGTGTTAGGTCAAATCAATCCTCTAGGGCTGGAGCCATCAGGAGCAGCCCCCCAACTGAGGTAGGAAAACTCTAAACCATACAAAACAGGCTCCCCCTAGTGACAAAGGAAAAAAAAACACCTAGACTGCTTCACAGCCTAAGAACAGAGTACAAAGCATACCAATATCCAGACTAAAGCTGTAAGAAGAGATCTAACGATTGATCCAGATGGGAAGGGCTCAGCAAAAGAACATGGGGAGTATAAAGAATCAAAGGGAAATCTTGCCCCCAAAGAGGAATACCAGCTCTCTACCAGTTGACAAAAACCAGATTCAAAATACCAACATATCACAGGAAGAATTTCAAATATGGATTATAAACAAGCTGAAAAATATACAAGAAAAAATGGATAACCAACACAAAGAAACCACAAAAGAAACCCAGGACTTGGAAGAAAAACTCATTAAAAAAGTCAAAATATTGCAGAAAAATCAAACTGAACTCCTAGAAATGAATAATTTATTCAGGGAGCTACAAAACACAGTGGAAAGTCTCAGGAGCAGGGTAGATCAAACAGAAGAAAGAATATCAGAGATGGAAGATAACACTTTCCAATTAAATAATTCAGTCACAGAGTTAGAACAAAGAAATAAGAGAAAAGACCAGAGTCTACAAGAAATGTGGAATTATGTGAAAAAGCCTAATGTGAGAGTTATCGGCATTCCTGAGGGTGAAGAAGATAATAAGCAAGGGTTGGATAAGCTGTTTGAAGACATAATTGAGGAAAATTTCCCGGGCCTTGCTAAAACTCTAGATATACAGGTTCAAGAAGCTCAAAGAACCCCTGGGAGATTCATGGCAAATAGGAAGACACCACGCCACGTAGTCATCAGACTGATGAAAATATCCACAAAAGAGACCCTTCTTCAAGATGTAAGGAGAAAGAAACAAGTAACATACAAAGGAAAGCCCATCTGAATTACGCCAGATTTCTCAATTGAAACCTTACAATCAAAAAGAGGCTGGGGCCCCATTCTCAATCTTCTGAAACAGAATAATGCCCAGCCTAGAATCTTATACCCAGCTAAGCTAAATTTTGTAAATGAAGGAGAAATTAAGACATTCTCAGATAAACAAGGACTGAAGGAATTCACCAAGACAAGACCAGCCCTCCAAGAAGTACTCAAAACAGAGTTACACACGGACCAGCACAAGAAAGACCTACAAATATAAAACTACTCAAGAGCCAAAGATCAAATCCCAGTTACAACAATGGCTGAAGAGAGAAAACATAGCAATGAAATTCCACCCAACAAGATGAACAGAATTCTGTCCCACTTATCAGTTCTCTCAATAAATGTGAATGGCTTGAATTCCCCACTCAAGAGACAAAGACTGGCCCAATGAATAAAAAAATACAAACTAAGTATCTGCTGTCTTCAGAAAACTCATCTAACCTGCAAAGATGCATTTAGACTAAAAATAAAAGGGTGGAAATCGATATTTCAAGCAAACAGTAGCCAAAAGAAAGCTGGTGTGGCAGTTTTAATTTTCAATATCTTAGTTTTGAAACCAACAAAGTAATGAAAGACAAAGAGGGTTACTATATATTGGTGAAGGGCCCATTAAAAAAGAGGACATAACTATATGTATATATATGCACCTAACTTAGGTGCACCCAGATTCATAAAGCAAACCCTACATGATCTGAACCAAATGATAGATAACAATACTGTAATAGCCAGAGACTATAACACCCCACTGACAATACAGGACAGAGCCTCCAAACAGAAAATAAACTAAGAAATAATGGACTTAAATAGAATGCTAGAACAAATGGGCCTGACTGACATCTATAGGACATTCTACCTGAAATCCACTGAATATACATTCTTCTCATCAGCTCATGAGACATTCTCTAAGATTGACCATATCCTAGGACATAAATCATGTCTTAAAAAATAAAAAACAACAGAAATTATGCCATGCATCTTCTCAGATCACAGATGAATAAAGGTATAAATTAACCCTAACAGAAATTCTCATTCCTAATCAAAGTCATGAAAGTTAAACAACCTTCTCCTGAATGATTATTTTATAAATGAAGAAATCAAGATGGAAATCAAAAGATTCTTTGAATTAAATGACAAAGGAGACACAACTTATCAAAATCTGTGGGACACTTCTAAAGCAGTCCTGAGAGGAAAATTCATTTCCATAAATGCCTGTATCAAAAAGACAGAAAACTTACAAATATACAACCTAATGAATAGACTCAAAGAGCTGGAGAAAGAGGAACAGACTGACCCCAAGCCCAGTAGAAGGAGAGAAATTATTAAGATCAAATCAGAACTAAACGAAGAGGACAACAAAAAAACCATAAGGGAGATTAATAAAACAAAAAGTTGGTTCTATGAAAAGATAAACAAAATAGATACACCTCTGGCTAGACTAACCAACAACAGAAAAGAAAAATCTCTAATAAACTCCATGAGAAACAGGAAAGGAGAAATGACAACCAATGCCACAGAGATACATGATATCCTCTATGAATTATACAAAAATCTTTATGCACACAAACTGGAAAATGTAAAGAAAATTGACAAATTTTTAGAAACACACAGCCTTCCCAGGCTCAACCAGGAAGAAATAGAATTCCTGAATAGACCAATATCAAGATCTGAAATCGAAACAGCAATAAAAACCTTCCCCCAAAGAAAAGCCCTGGTCCAGATAGGTTCACATCTGAATTTTACCACAACTACAAAGAAGAACTGGTGCCCATCCTACATAAACTATTCTGCAATATGGAGAATGATGGAATGCTCCCCAACCCATTTTATCAAGCCAATATAACATTGATACCAGAACCAGGAAAGGGTGCAACAAAAAGAGAAAACTACAGAACCAATATCTCTTATGAATATAGATGCAAAAATTCTCAATAAAATCCTAGCAAATTGAATCCAAGTGCTTATCAAAAAAATAATCCATCACAACCAAGTGGGCTTCATCCCACAGATGCAGGGATGGTTTAACATATCCAAATCTATAAATGTAATTCACCACATAAGTAGAAACAAAAATAAAGACTATACGATCCTCTCAATAGATGCAGAAAAAGCATTTGACAAAATTCAACACTATTTTTTTATAGGAACGCTTAACAAAATAGGCATAGATGGGAGCTACCTAAAAATGATATAAGTCATATATGACAAACCCACAGCCAACATTATACTGAATGGGGAAAAATTGAAAGCATTCCCATGTCGAACTGGAACCAGACAAGGCTGCCCACTGTCCCCATTACTTTTCAACATAGTATTGGAAGTTCTTGCAAGAGCTATCAGGCAAGAGAGCAGAATCAAGGGAGTCCAAATAAGGAAAGAAGAGATCAAACTCTCACTCTTTGCTGATGATATGATGTTATATCTGGAAAACCCCAAGGATTCAGTCAAGAGACTCCTGGAATTGATCAATGAATTCAGTAAAGTCTCAGGATACAAAATCAATACACACAAATCAGAAGCATTTATATATGCCAATAACTGTCAAATGGAGAACCAAACTAAGAACTCAATACCGTTCAAAATAGCAACAAAGAAAATAAATTACCTAGGAATATATTTAACTAAGGAGGTTAAAAACCTCTATATGGAGAACTATGAAACACTGAGGAAGGAAATTGCAGAGCATGTAAATAGGTGGAAAACCATACCATGCTCGTGGCTTGGAAGAATCAACATTGTTAAAATGTCTATACTACACAAAGTTATCTGCAGATTCAATGTAATCCCTATTAAATTACCAACATTGTTTTTCACAGATATAGAAAAAATAATTTTCAGCTATGTATGGGCCCAGAGAAGATGCTGTTTAATAAAAGCATTTTGGGCATAAAAACAAAAAGGGAGGTATTAATTTGCCAGAGTTCAAACTATAGTACAAGGCTGTGGTTCTTAAAACTGCTTGATATTGGCACAAGTGGAGGGACACAGACCAGTGGAACAGAACTGAGAATCCAGGTATAAAACCATCCTCATGTAGCCATCTAATCTTTGGCAAAGCAGACAAAAACATACTCTGGGGACAAGAATCCTTATTCAATAAATGGTGCTGGGAAAATTGGATAGCCACATGTAGAAGACTGAAACAGGAGCCACAGCATTCACCTCTTACAAAAATCAAATCATGGTGGATAACATACTTAAACTTTAGGTGAGAAACTATTAGAATTCTAGAAGAAAATGTAGGAAAGACTCTTACAGACATTGTCCTAGGCAAAGAATCTATGAAGAAGACCATTAAGGCAATCACAGCAACAACAAAAATAAATGAATGAGACCTGATTAAATTAAATGCTTGTGCATGGTGAAAGAAACAGTCATGAGAGAAAACAGACAACCTACAGAATGGGAAAAAATTTTTGCATACTACACATCTGATACAGGACTGATAACAAGAATCTATTTAGAACTCAGGAAAATCAGTAAGAAAAAATCAAACAACCCTATCAAAAAGTGGGCAAAGGACATGAATAGAAATTTTTCAAAAGAACATATAAGAATGGCTAACAAACATATAAAACATGCTCAACATCTCTAATCATCAAGGACATGCAAATCAAAACCACAATGAGATATCACTTAACTCCGGTGAGAATGGCCTTTATCAAAAAGTCCCAAAACAATACTTGGTGTGGATGCGGAGAGACAGGAACACTCATATGCTGCTGGTGGGACTGCTAACTAGTGCAACCCCTATGGAAAGCATTATGGAGATACCTTAAACAGATTCAAGTAGACCTACCATTTGGTCCACCAATCCCATTATTGGACATCTACCCAAAGGAACAAAAGTCATTCTATAACAAAGACACCTGTACCCGAATGTTTATAGCAGCAAAATTCACAATTGCAAAGATGTGGAAACAACCCAAATGCCCATTAATTCATGAGTGGATTAGTAAAATGTGGCATATGTATACCATGGAGTATTACTCAGCTATAAGAAATAACGGTGATATAGAATCTGTTTTGTTCTCCTAGAGCAAGTTGGAACACATTCTATTAAGTGAAGTATCCCAAGAATGGAAAAATAAGCACCACGTGTACTCGCCAGCAAATTGGTTTCCCTGATCATCACCTAAGTGCATATTTGGGAATAATACCAATTGGGTATCAGATTGAGGTGGGGGGTGGGGGGAGGGA
>MPIZ01001205.1:2007458-2020684 GCA_003258685.1 Prolemur simus
TGACACGGGGTGGTAGGGGGAACATGCACAATATATATAACCTGAACTTTTGTACCCCCATAATAAGCTGCAATAAATAATATAAAAAAATTGCTTCCCTCCTAGTTTTTTCAATAAAAATTAGGGTTACTAAAGTTAACATTTTAACTTATGTATGTAATCAAAACTACTAGTTAAAAATGAAAACAATTGTATGTGGAAACTATATTTTAAAAGTAAGATCTGTTTTGGTTTAAAATATAGTTATAAAAAGACATAGAAATGTGGATTTTATTAAATGGAAAACCATTTTGCTAAATTTAAAGCTTTTAGAAATTGTTTTAAATAAAATAAATTAAAAAATGATAGATAAATGGATACAGAAATTGAAAAAATGGTAAAAATTATAAAAAGCTTATAGAAATCTTAGTTTATGGTCAAATTGACCAAGATTAAATAGACTTGTTTATATGGTTTTATTAACTTCAACATTTATTATAATACACTAATGCAAAGATAAATTGATTTATGCTTTGAACAATACTTTTATATAATATTTATAGAGATAGTAAAAGATTTTTTTCTACCCTTTGAGTAAACTATAAAAAGAGGGGAAAGAGCAAGAGAGACAGATTCAGTTTTCCTTTTTATTAATTTGTTTTGCATTTTGTCTTTATTAGGTCTTGTTTGGGAAACTGAGACTTTTCTCTACAAAAGAGCGAAGTCTTTACCTTTGAAAATCTTTGAATTATCATTCTGGCTGATACTGCTATTTAGCAGTAACCTGTGATCCTGTTTCCTGATAACAAGTGTTTTAAACCATTGATATTTGACAAAGTTTTAAAATAAAAACTCTAAATTCTTCCTTTTTGATCTCAAACTAAGTTTTAATGTTAGAGCCATTTAAAGTCCAAGAGAGACACATTAAGCTTATTTGGTATGTTAAAACTGTACAGGAAGCATTGTCAAATATAAAATGGTGTTTAACTTTCTTTGGGTTATATTTATATAAATATGGTATTAATGTGTTGCCAAAATTATATAAAATTCTGATATGTTTTGCTGTAAGTTATTAGGAATTATAATTATTATGTTAAATTTTTTTGTGTCCAAGGAATGACCAAATTGTTTGTTACTTTTTCCTTTAACCATGGCAGTTATTAGACTTTTGTCATACAAAGAAAATTATCATTTTACTATGACTGTTCTCAAAAAGAGGTTTCAACTGGCTACAGTCCAAAATTTGCTTCTTTAATACAATTTATCGGAAGGACTCTGAAATGTACACTTTTTAAATGTTTTTTTTTATTTCATCATATTATGGGGGTGCAAGAGTTTAGGTTATGTACATTGCCCTTCCTCCCCTCACCCCGAGTCAGAGCTTCAAGCGTGTCCATCCCCCAGACGGTGCACATCGCACTCATTGTGTATGTATATACCCATCCTCTCCTCCCCCCTGCCATCTGCCTGACACCTGATTAATGTTATTCCTATATCTGTTCTTAGGTGTTCAGTGAAACCAATTTGATGGTGAGTACAGGTGGTGTTTATTTTTCCATTCTTGGGATACTTCACTTAATAGAATGGGTTCCAGCTCTATCCAGGAAAATACAAGAGGTGATATATCCCCATTATTTCTTATAGCTGAGTAGTACTCCATGGTATACATATAACACATTTTATTGATCCACTCATATATTGATGGGCACTTGGGTTGTTTCCACATCTTTGCAATTGTGAATTGCGCTGCTATAAACATTAAAGTGCAGATGTCTTTTTTATATAATATCTTTTGTTCTTTTTGGTAGATGCCCAATAATCGGATTGCTGGATGAAATGGTAGGTCTACTTGAATCTGTTTAAGGTATCTCCATATTGCTTTCCACAGAGGTTGCACTAGTTTGCAGTCCCACTAGCAGTGTGTGAGTGTTCCTATCTCTCCTCATCCACGCCAACATTTATTGGTTTGGGACTTTTTGATAAAGGCCATTCTCACTGGAGATAAGTCATATCTGATTTTGGTTTTGATTTGCATTTCCCTGATGACTAGAGATGTTGAGCATTTTTTCATATGTTTGTTGGCTATTGAAGACAGGTTTCTGATAATTTTAGTGATCATAGAATTTGGACTGAATCCTGTATTCATTCCTCGCTACAAGTCTGCAAATAATGTTTTCCAATTCTTCATCCCATTTTTCTGACTTGAACTCAATGAAATTGGTAACACATTTTTCCTGAGACCCTACACGCACACCTTGTGATGTACAAACTCCAGGATAAAATGTTAGAAACATTACCTTTTGTTTTTCTTATGTTTAAATGCTACTTCCACTTTCACTGAAGATGATTTGAGATCTACACACTTCAACTGGATTTCCTCCAGACTTTAAGGAAATTGATTTGCTTTAATTTAAAACCGATGCATTCATTTTTTAAGTGTTTATTTTTTTTATTTCAGCATACTACAGGGGTACAAATGTTTAGGTTACGTATATTGCCATTACCCCACCTGAGTCAGAGCTTCAAGTGTGTCCATCCCCCAGACGGTGCGCACCACATTCATTAAGTTTGTATATACCCATCCCCTCCTCCCCGCTCCCACCTGATAGTGGATGAATGTTATTACTACATGTGCACTTAAGTATTGATCAGTTAATACCAATTTGATAGTGAGTACATATGGTGCTTGTTTTTCCATTTTTGGGATACTTCACTTAGTAGAATGGGTTCCAGCTCTATCCAGGATAATAGAAGAGGTGCTATATCACCATTGATTTTTGTGGCTGAGTAGAACTTTATGGTATTCATAGACCACATTTTATTAATACATTCATAAATCCATTCATGTATTGATGCAAAGAATTTATGAAAAAGACCCCCAAAGGCAATCACAGCAACAACAAAAATAAATAAATGGGACCTTATAAAATTAAAAAGCTTCTGCACAGCCAAGGAATCTATCATGAGAGCCAACAGACAACCTACAGAATGGGAGAAAATATTCGCATGTTACACATCCAATAAAGGGCTGATAACTAGAATCTATATAGGATTCTTTTTGTAATATACTCTTAAGAAGTTTTTTATAGCTATGAGTTTTACAGTAATACATTCTTGAATTTGTGCTCATTTGTTTTGCATTCATTTTTTTCTGATCAGTTTTACCACAGTGTTACCACTTTTATTAGTCTCCATCATAAAACCGAATTTAGACATGGTTGATCATCTCTGTTGCAGGATTTTTGGCTAGTTATTAATTTCAGTTTTTATCTTTTCTTTCTCCTTTGGATTTAATTTCATGTTCTTTTACTAATGCCATAAGGTGATGCACATACCTGGTAGGGGAGATACTATGATCATACTAATTTCATAAGGTGGATGCTTAATGTTTTAAGGTGGATAATTGTGTTCTATCTTTTGTAGTTTATATGTAAATGTGTTTAAGGCTGAAAAATGATGCATATATTTTAGCTGTGTCTCACAAGTTTTAAGATGTAGTATTTTCATTTTATTCAACTCATAATATTTTCTACTATTTATCATGATTTATTGTTTGATACATGATTTAACAAAGTATTTCTCAATTTTCAAAAATTGAGAGATTTTCTATTTATTTATTTGTAATTGATTCTTGGCTTCTTTTCATTGTAGTAGGTAGGAGAATTGACTGTATATGGTATCAGTCTTTTGAAGTTTGTTGATCCTTGTTTACAGCCCAATATATGGTCAAATTTGATAATAGTTCCATGTCCACTGGATAATAATGTGTATTCTGCAGCTGTTGAGCACAATAGTATTATATATATCAGTATCTTTTCACTAAAGTAAAATTTTTTTACGTTCTTACAGATAATTTTTGTCTGCTTTTTCCATCAGACACTGAGAAAAGCTATGGTGAATCCCTCAATCCCTCATTATGTTTGGGGATTTATCTAAATTCTCTTTTTCTTTCTGTCAAATCTTGCTATGTGTTTTCAAATTCTAATTGGTAGCTCTTTGTTATGTTCATAAAGTATGTGTGTGTATTTATTTTTCTACTTATTCTCAGCAGAAACATTGTTTTTGGAATAGCATATCCTGCCATTGTAAAAAGAACTCCACTTAGTAGTATTTATACATTTTTCACATATGCTTTGAAAATATTTTGATAACCATTTTGTTAATTATTTTATCTCTTTATATTCTAATAAAACTTTTTTTTAACTAATTTTCCCGGAAAATGTCAGAGCTCCTTTAGTATTTTTCATATTTTTCTTATCCCACTATAATTTTGAACTTTTAGAACATAAATAATTAGCATATTTTTGTTAAAAATAATGTTAATTATGTCATTTGCAAAAATAATGGCAGTTTTAATGCTAGTGTTCTAAGATTCTGACATCTACTTTTGTCTTATTATAAATGATATCCCTCAGAGCATCCTTAAATAGTAGACATGAGTTGTCATTCTTTCCTTCCCTTTACTTTAATGGGGATGCTGAAAGTATTTCATCATGATAATTGACAGATTATTTTCATTATTTATTCTAGCCCTAGTTGAAAAATTATTTTGTAAAATCATTGGGTGGTATTGTAACAAATGCCTTTTCTAGACTATTCAAAAAATGATATACTTCCCCTCATCTAATTCAACAAATTCAATGAATTATATTAATGCTTGCAATAACATTAACTGTATTGGCAATACAATATTAAGCTTTAATTAGAATAAATGGATAAATTAGATTTTTATTATTATATTTGTATATTTTGAATAGTATTTAGCAGTAAAATTGATTTATTAATATAGTGTTGTCATTGGAGCTTCAGTCTTATCAATTGAGTAGAAAAAACGTTTAGCCTTTTTCTCTACTGTTGTCCTATATTCTATAAACATAAAAAAAAATGGAATGATTTGTTTTTGAGGATTAAATACTATTTGTCTATAAAGCCATTTGGCTTTAGTATAATTTTGGGGGCAAATATTGTTGACATTGTTTATGTTCATTTATGATTATTTGATACTAATAATTTTCTTATTGTTAAATACAGAATTAATTAATTCCCTATTGATAATTTATGCTATAATGGGGTCATATTTTACTTAAAGTTGCCACACAGACAATGAAACATTGTCTATGGGTAATTTGAGCATTTAATTGCCTTGATTCCCCTTTTAGTTGCTATTATTTTGATGATTAAATGGTTTTATAAGTAAAAGGTCAAACATGATCAACCACTATGTCTCTTTTAATTGTAAAACAAATCAAGTGGAAGGTTACTACATTTTTTTTTTAATATTGAAAAAATAGATGCTTATGTGGATGCAGAGAAAAAGGAATGCTTTTACACTGTTAGTGCGACTGAACATTAGTACAATCCCTATGGAAAATAGTATGGAGATTTCATAGGAAATGCTATCCCTACCTAGAAAAACAGGGAAGGTCTCTGGAAGACTATAGTTGTAGTATAGTAGATGAAAGACCAGACTAATATTGAAAAAAATTGTTTTTTTTTTTTCATCTTTTTCCCTATTCTTTTTTTGTTTTTTTTTTTTGGTGGTTTATGCCATACTTAAAGACACTGTGACTAATTCTGCTCCCAAGCCCATGTATCTTGGGCTTCATTTTAGGCTCATGTTTCAGATCTGCATGCATTGCTTGCATTTTTCTGGTATCTGAATGTTGGTTGCTTGTTCTAGGAATTCAAAATTAATTTCCAAAATTATCTTGGGACTTGTGACAACATGAGACATGAATCTATGTATAAAATATATCGTCCTTTCTCACTTGTGTGTGTGCGTGTGTGTGTGTGTGTGTGTGTGTGTGTGTGATGTCAGGCAGCCACTTAAAACTTCACAGAAAAATCTTAAAAGCAGGTCATCTTTTTTGCATGCTGTATTCAAAGTAGAATGTTCAATGTAACTAACTAAAATTGCATGTTAATAATATTTAGGTTTTTTTTTCTTTACTTTTATTTGCTTTCAGTTTGCTGTATATTTGCTTACTGTGCTGTTTTAGTGGCTGTAGGATAAAAATGCACTGGTGAAGCAAATATAGTGCCAACAGAAAGTTATTTTCAAGTTGTAAATGTCATACAGCATTTGAAGGGACTGTGCTTTCTTTAAAAAAAATAACACTTCTCAACCAGATATCATTTCTATTATCATTTTAAGTGCCAAACCACGAAGTGCATTGGGCTTGAATCTGAACACTGTAGACCCATTAGAAGACTGTTCCAATTGTCACAAACTGTAGTGCCTGAAAACACTGTTAAGCTGATTATCTTAAAGAAAATGAAAGTTCTCCAAAGACAAAATAGGAACAGCTATTATAACAAAATTATGGTTGAAATGTCTGTGGCTCCTTGGAAATGCTGCACTCTTTGCGTTTTCCATCATTAGTATAGTTTGAATGAATGTGTATAGTTCAGAGGTCTTTGTGTTCACATTTTAAAAGTAGGTAAATGACTTCATCTTTTGAGCCTGAATTCATTTTTAATTTTAATTTTATTTTATATGATGTGTAGACAGTTCCCTGTTCTGTGCATTTAGAAGTATACACAATATAAATCTGTTAATTCTGTAATCTTTATAACCATGATGTAACTCTATCCTATCCTTAAAACATTTAAAATAAATGCTTTATGTGCAAAAATAAACTATAAGGTATAATGTAAGCATATGATTTCTTTTTTGTTGGTATAAATGTTTATACTGCAACAAAGGGCTTCAGCTGGCTGAATAGCCACTACACTTTCTTTTCAATTTTTGTTTTAAAAGCTCTCTGAGTATGGTAATAGAAAATGTTTTATCATTTCAGTTTATTTCATAATTTTGTCTCTCTTCACTTCATTCATTTTGTAACTTCTTTCGAATTTGTCTATATTAGAATTCTAAATCAACAAATTACACAAGTGAATACCTTTGAATTTCACTGCCAAAAAGAAGAAAAAGAAAAAAAAAAACTCCTTAGGTTATATAAAGGTAGTTAAAAAGCAGACTGCTTTCCAGATGTGTTAACAGTCTGTAACTCTTTTATGATCACATAAAATGGGCATTTTAATAAATATAGAACAAATAAATCTATATAAAACTGTAAGGATTCTTTTTCCTTTTGAGATATTTTTTAAACAGTAAACATTTAGTTTCAAATAAAGATTAGGATAATTTTAAGGATCCAAACTCTCAGGTAAGCCAAAGTTTTCTACTGTGTTGATCTAGTGTTAGATATTTTTTACCTTTTGAGTGAATGGTTTTATACAACAGTAATTAAAATTAACCCCACGTCTCTCAAAACACTTTTTTCTGGTAGCAAGTATTTAGAAATGCATTCATAGTCTATGGATGCCAGCTGAGTTTAGCAAGGAGAAGATCAGCAGACGACAATTTGCCTAAGGGTAATTTTACTCCCTAATATCAAGCTTGGCATTGAAGTAAAATTAGCCATTTGCTCGCATTCTGTGTATGTCTGTTTGTTTGTTTGCTTGCTTGGTTACTTGTTTAGATGAGTTTTTATACTTCCTATTACAAATCAATATTTATTTTGGACTAGAGTATATTATCTGAAACATATCATAATATTTTCAGAGTACCTTAGAATATCCTAATATATGATCCCCTATATTTTCAGCAAAAACTCTGCTTATTGGTCTTCTTCTAAATATTGATACTAAACTTTATTTCATAACTTTTCTAAATCACAGCAGCTTGGATAACACTTTAAACTTACAAACTGCTATAGATTTAGACTGATTCAAATAAAAAAAAGTTATTTAGGGACTTCCAGTTTCTGGACTGGAATATAAGCAGCTTAGAAGTTGTCACTCTGACCTAACAATAAGTAAAATGCTAAATAAACTGAAAAAGCAGCAACTATTTTTGTATCTGTCACAGAGATAAGGTCACATGGCAAACTGCTATTCTGAAAATTAAGGAAAAAGACAAGTGAGTTACAGAATCATAACTTATCAAAGCAAAAATTAACTAGCAGAAACTTCTACATGAATTAGTACCAGGGTAGGAAAATCTAAACTGTAATTGAGAATTGCTGGAGGCTCCATGTGCATGTGTCTCTGAGAGTTAAAAATTCCAAGAGGACCTAGTCACAGAAAGGCCACCACACTTTAGTGAGTTTTACCCCAGTATCTCAACTATCAAAGAGAATATCAGAGAATAATTCCCATATGCTTCCAGTAGGGTTAGGGATAAAGTAACCACTTTTAAATATTCCAGAACTTTCTGTCCTCCTTAACAAGGTCTGCTCTCAAGGTAAATTATTTTACCAGAGGCTAAGTTATTGTGTTTTTTTATTCTAGATCCAAACCAATCTGGAGGAAGTAAAAAACACAACTCTAGCCTACACCAGTCATCCTGTCCCACCAAAGATGGGGAGACTGATAAATACTTGTAAAGTTCATAATCAAGAGGAACAGGCTTATTAAAAAATGAAGCAGGCAGGGTACAGTGGCTCAAGCTTCTAATCATAGTACTTTGGAAAGCTGAGGTAGGAGGATTGCTTGAGGTTAGGATTTTAAGACCAGCTTGGGCTTCTCTACAAAATGAAAAAAAAAAAAAATAGCTGAGCATAGTGATGCTTGCCTGTAGTTCCAGCTACTCAGGAAGCTGAGCCAGGAGATTGTTTGAGCCTAGGAATTTAAAGTTGCAGTGAGCTGTGAGGACACCACACTGCCCTAGGCACTCTGGCCTAGGCAAAAAAAAAGGAATGAAACATAATCATAGGACCGCAGAATGCTGCCTCTCTCCCCACACCTTACCATCACATTACTAAAGGCTAAGTATACCACAGTTTCTTTACATGGCAAATTATGTCTAGCTATTAAGAAAAAGAAATTGAAGGCATAATAAAGGGAAAAATAAACACAGTTTGAAGAGACAGAACAAACATCAGAACCAGACTCAGATATGGCAGGGATGTTGGATGTGTCAGATGGGGAAAATTAAAGCACTTTGATTAATATGCTAAGGGCTCTAATGGATAAAGTAAACAGCATGAAAGAACAGATGGGCAATGTAAACAGAAAGATGGAAATTCTAAGAAATTTTTTTAAAAGTATAAAAGATAAAAAATACTGGAACAGAAAAAAATAAAGCCTTTGATGGTCCCATTAATACATAAGACATGGCAGAGGAATAAATCTTTGAGCTTGAGGATACATCAGGAGAAATGTCCAAAACTGTAAGGTAAAAATTTAAAAGACAAAAAAAAATTCAAAAAACTGTGGGAATAATACAAAAGGTGTGATATCCATGTAATTTAAATTCCAGAAGGAGAAGAAAGAGACAAAGAAACACAAGAAATATTTGAAGTAAGGTAGATCAGATACCAAACCACAGTCTAGGGAACTCAGAGAACACAAAGCAGGATAAATTCTCCAAACAAACCTATATCTAGGCATATTATATACAAACTGTAGAAAAACTAAAAATATGGAAAAAATTTTAAAAGAAGCAAGAGGGAAAAAAATGACACATTACCTCTGGAGGAGCAATGATAGAAACCACATCCTGATTTCTCCTCAGAAGCCATGTAAACAAGAAAAGAATGCAGTGAAATATTTAATTAAAGTGATTGGGGGGAAAAGCACATTAAGCAAGAATTCTGAATCCTATAAAATTTGCCTTCAAAAGAGAGAAATAAAGACTTTCTCAGATAATTAAATTGAGGGAATGTCTGGTCAGCAGAACTGCTTTGCAGGAAATGTTAAATGTTTTCTTTCTTAAGAGAGAAGGAAAATTATATACATCAGTAACTTGGAAATATATAAAGAAAGAAAGACCATCAGAGAAGGAATAAGTCAAGATAAAATTTTAAAAAAAACCTTTCTTGCTATTAATCTAACAGATAATTTGTTCATAATAATGCAGCAACAATGTATTCTACTTCATGTATTCTATTTTGCTTATCTATATACATATATTTCCATAGGTGTATAAATATATGTTTATGTAAGCTTATGCATAAGTGAAATGAATGACAGCATTGATAAAGGGACAGAAAAGTGAAACAAGGGAGATAGAAGGCAATAAAAAGATGGAAGGCAAAAATAGAAACAATAAACAAGGGCAACAAACAGAAAACCATAACAAATATGGTGAATATGAAACCAACTATATCAATAATCATTTTAAGTTTCAGTGTTTTAAATATAACAATCAAAATACAAAGATTGTCAGAGTGGATAAAAAACAAATATATGTTGCCCCTTAAAAAACACTTTAAATATAAAATACATATAGATTAAAGTAAATGGATAGAGAAAGACATATCATGCTGTCAGTAATAAAAAGAAAGTGAGAGCAGCTATATTAATTTTGCACAGAGCAGACTTAAGAGCAAGGGATTATAAGCAATAAATGAGGCATTTCATATTGATAAAGGGGTCAATTCTTCAGGAAGATTTAACAATCCATAATGTGTATGCTTCTAACAACATAATGTCAAAATATATAAGACAAAACCTGATAGAACTGAAAGGAAAAACAGATGAATCAACAATTATGGTTGGAGACTTTAATACCCCTATATCAGAAATGGACAGATCAAGCCAGCAGAAAATCACTAAGGACATAGTTGAACTGAACACAATCAATCACTGGATATAATTGACACCTTTTGACTACTTCATCCAACACCAGAAGAATTCACATTCTTTTCAAATTCACATGGAACATTCACCAACACAGAACATATTCTGGGCCATAAAACACACCCTAAAGATTTAGAAGAATATAAATCTTACAATGTCTGCTCTCAAAAAGCAATGCAATTAAACTAGAAATGAATAACAGGATAGCTAGAAAAAACCAAAATAGATATTAAACAATACTCATTTAAATAACACACGGATCACAGAAGAATGCTCAAAATAAATTTAAAAAAGCATTTTGAGCTAAATGAAAATGAAAATAGAATTTATCAAAATTTGTGTGATGCAGAAAAATTAGTGCTTAGAGAAAAATTAATAGCACTGAATACATACATTTAAAAACTAAAAATATCTAAAATGAATAATCTAAACTTCTACCTTGGGAAACTGGAAAACTAAGAGTACCTTATATCCAAAATAAGAAGGAGAAATGAAATAATATAAATTAGAACAGATATGAAATTAAAAACAGGAAATCAGTAGAGAAAATCAACAAAACAAAAAGCTGTTTTTGTTTTCCTATTTAATTTTTTCTATTTAAAAATTTTTACAGGGCTACAAATGTTTAGGTTACATATATTGCATTTGAACTGCCTGAGTCAGAGCTATAAGTGTGCCCATCGAAGACAAAGTACACCATACCCATTAGGTGTATATTTACCCAACCCAGGTGTATATTTACCCAACCCATACCCCTCCCTCTCCCACCTACCCGATCCCCAATGAATTTTGCTTCCATATGTGCACATAAGTGTTGATCAATTAGTACCACTTTGATGATAAGTACATGTGATGCTTGTTTTTCCATTCTTGTGATACTTCACTTCGTAAAATGGGATCCAGCTCTATCCAGGATAAAACAATGGGTGCTAGATCAACATTGTTTTTCTGTAGCTGAATAGAAGACCATGGTATACATATACCACCTTTTATTAATCCACTCATGTATTTATGGACACCTGGTTTGTTTCCACATCTTTACAATTGTGAATTGTGCTGCTAGAAACATTTGAGTGCAGATGTCTTTTTGATAGAATGTCTTGTTTTCCTTTGGGTAGATGCCCAGCAATGGGATTGCTGGATCAAACAGTAGATCTACTTGTAGTTCTTTGAGGTATCTCCATATTATTTTCCACAAAGTTTGAAATAGTTTACAGTCCCACCAACAGTGTATGAGTGTTCCTATCTCTCTGCATCCATGCCAACATTAATTGTTTTGGGACTTTTTGATAAAGGCCATTCTCACTGAAAATAACTAATATCTGATTGTGGTTTTGAATTGCATTTCCCAGATGATTAGAGATGTTGAGCATTTTTTCATATGTTTGTTGGCCATTAGTCTATCTTCTTTTGAAAAGTTTCTGTTCATGTCCTTTGCCCACTTTTTGATAGGGCTGTTTGATTTTTTCTTGCTGATTTTCCTGAGTTATGCATAGATTCTAGTTATCAGCCCTTTATCAGATGTATAACAATTGAATATTTTCTCCCATTCTCTAGTTTGTCTGTTTGCTTTCATGATAGTTTCCTTGCCTGTGCATAAGCATTTTAATTTGATCAGTACCAATTTATTTTTGTTGTTGCTGTGATTGCCTTTGGGGTCTTCTTCATAAATTCTTTGCCTAGGCCAATGTCTGTAAGAGTTTTTCTGACATTTTCTTCTAGAATTCTTATAGTTTCAAGCCTTAGGTTTAAGTCTGTTATCCACCCTGTGGTGATTTTTGTGAGACATGAAAGGTGCAGATCCTGTTTCAGTCTTCTACATGTGGCTATCTAGTTTTCCCAGCACCATTTATTGAATAAGGATTTTTTTCCCCAGTGTATGTTTATGTCTGCTTTGTCAAAGATTAGATGGCTATATGAAGATGGCTTTATATCTGGATTCTCAGCTCTGTTCCAGTGGTCTATGTCTCTGTTCTTGTCCCAATACCATGCTGTTTTAGTTACGATAGCCTTGTAGCATAGCTTGAAGTCTGGTAAATTGATATCTCCCAATATGTTGTTTTTGCTTAAGATTGCTTTTGCTATACGGAGTTTTCTCTGGTTCCATACAAAGCATAGAATTATTTTTTTTCTAGAACTGTGAAAATTGATGTTTATAGTATCTTTAAATGGAAGTAAAAATTCAGTTACTTTAGTGGCACTCTGAACTTCACATGTTGCTGACACCTGCCTGATAAGGTATACAACTTATCACCACTTTACTTTTCTTTATTTTTTTTTTATTTCAACTCTTCATGGGGGTACAAAACCTCAGGTTACATACATTGTCTGTGTCCCGCCCATCCCCCTGAGTCGGAGCCCCAGGTGCATCCACTCTCAAGACTGTGCGCCTGGCATACACCATGAAGTCATACTTCCATCCCCTCCCCCCCCACCTCCCCGAGTTAGCACCTTCAAGCATGACCATTCCCAGAGGGTGCGCAAACACACTCATCATGCAGGCATGCATCCATCCCCTCCCCCCACCGCCTGTCTCAGTCTGATATCCAGTTGGTTTCCTTCCCTGATGTGCATTTAGGTGATGATCAGGGAAACCAATTTTCTGGTGAGTACATGTGATGCTTGTTTTTCCATTCTTTGGATACTCCACTTAATATAAT
>MPIZ01001205.1:2030886-2066239 GCA_003258685.1 Prolemur simus
TGCAAATCAAAACCACAATGACATACCACTTAACTCCGGTGAGAATGGCCTTTATCAAAAAATCCCAAAACAACACATGTTGGTGTGGATGCGGAGAGACAGGAACACTCATACACTGCTGGTGGGAATGCAAACTAGTGCAACCCCTGTGGAAAGCATTATGGAGATACCTTAAACAGATTCAAGTAGACCTACCATTCATTCCAGCAATCCCATTATTGGGCATATACCTAGAAGAACAAAAGTCATTCTATAACAAAGACACCTGTACCCGAATGTTTATAGCAGCACAATTCACAATCGCAAAGATATGGAAACAACCCAAGTGCCCATCAATCCACGAATGGATTAGTAAACTGTGGTATATGTATACCATGGAGTATCACTCAGCTATAAGAAATAACGATGATATGACATCTCTTTGGTTCTCCTGGAGAGAGTTGGAACCCATTATATTAAGTGAAGTATCCAACGAATGGAAAAACAAGCATCACATGTACTCACCAGAAAATTGGTTTCCCTAATCATCACCTAAATAAATGCACATCGGGGAAGGATACCAATTGGATATCAGACTGGGATGGCGGGGGGAGGGGATGGATGCATGCCTGCATGATGAGTGTGTTTGCGCACCGTCTGGGGAATGGTCATGCTTGAGGGTGCTGACTCAGGGAGGTGGGGTGGGGAGGGGATGGAGGTATGATTGCATGGTGGGTGTCAGGTGCACTGTCTGGAGAATGGACGTGCCTGGGGCTCTGCCTCGGGGGGATGGGCGGGACACGGACAATGTATGTAACCTGAGCTCTTGTACCCCCATGAAGAGCTGAAATAAAAAAAAAAAGAATAGAAAACACAGTTTGTAGAAATCCACTTACATCTGAAATGTAGTCTTGGCAATTAATTTACTTCTCTAACTTTAGTTTTGTAGCTGTCTTTGAGCTTACTCAAAACTTCCAAGTTTGGCCATCATATTCCTCAACTAATGACTCTGGTAATTCATCTACATAAAAGTAAAAAAATAAGGTAGAATTAGCACACAGGAGTATTTTTAATTTTTGACCTTTGAACAGGCAGATGAATCAACAGATTTGACCATTAAACTACAGATTCCTTGGCCCCAATCCTGACCTTTTGAAACAAAAAACCCAGGAATCTGCCCTGTTGTAATTCTCACATACACAAGTTTTAGAACCACAGCACTGAAAAGAAGGAAGCTATAGGGATTATCTCATGACTTCTCTCTTCCCTCAGGACTTTAGAGACAAACCTATGTGATAGAAGGTGCATGACCTTAAGACTCTGGAAAAGTGTGTTCTATAAAGAAAAATTTTTTTAAAAAAACCACTACATTGTATGCTTTAAAATGGTTAAAATGGTGAGTTTTATGTTATTTAACTTTTACCACAATTTAAAATAACTGAATCAGAGAAATTGGATTCAGTATATTATTTGTGGGGAAATTTATCTTCAAATCTTCTGTCTTAGAAACAAATTATTAATTATTAGAAAGGCTTGTGATATATATATATATATATATGCACACACACATACACACATACACAAACACAAATACACATATATTTATAATTATTTATATTATTTGTATATATCTGAATCTTTTAAGAAAAACATTTCCATTTATTTATTTTTGTTGTTTCTGTGATTGCCTTTTGGGTCTTCCTCATAAATTCTTGCCTAGACCAATGTCTACAAGAGTATCTCCCACATTTCCTTCAAGAATTCTAATATTTTCACACCTTAGGTTTAAGTCTGTTATCCACTGTGATTTGATTATTGTGAGAGGTGAAAGGTGTGGGTCTTGTTTCAGTCTCCTATATGTGGCTATCCAGTTTTCCCAGCACCATTTACTGAATAAGGAATCTTTTCACCAGTGTATGTTTTTGTCTGCTTTGTCAAAGATTAGATGGCTATATGAGGATGGTTTCATATCTGGATTTTCAGTTCTGTTCCACTTGTCTGTGCCTCTGTTCTTGTGCCAATACCAAGTGGTTTTAATAACCACAGCCTTGTAGTATAGTTTGAAGTCTGGCAAATTAGTATCTCCCATTTTGTTCTTATTACCTAAAACTTCTTTTACTAAACAGGGTCTTCTCTGGTTCCAAACAAAGCTTAAAATTATTTTTTCTATATCTGTGAAAAATGGTGTTGGTAATTTAATGGGGATTGCATTGAATCTGTAGATCACTTTGTGTAGTATAGACATTTTAACAATGTTGATTCTTCCGATCCATGAGCATGGGATGATTTTCTACCTGTTTACGTGCTCTGCAATTTCTTTCCTCAGTGTTTCATAGTTCTCCCTGTAGAGGTCTTTTACCTCCTTAGTTAAATGTATTCCTAGGTACTTTATTTTCTTTGTTGCTATTGTGAAGGGTATTGAGTCTTTGATTTGGTTCTCCAATTGACTGGTATTGGCATATATGAATGCCTCTGATTCGTGTGTATTGATTTTGTATCCTGAGACTGTACTGAATTCATTTATCAGTTCCAGGAGTCTCTTGGCTGAATCCTTGTGGTTTTCTAGATACAATATCATATCATCAGCAAAGAGTGAGTGTTTGATCTCTTCTGTCCCCTTTGGACACCCTTGTTTCTGCTCTCTTGCCTGACTGCTCTCGTGAGGACTTCGAGCACTATGTTTACCTGATTAAATTAAAAATCTTCTGCACAGCCAGAGAAACTGTCACAAGAAGAAATAGACAACCTACAGAATGGGAAAAAAATTTTGCATGCTACACATCCAATAAAGGGCTGATAACTAGAATCTATACATAACTCAGGAAAATCAGCAAGAAAAAATCAAACAACCCTATCAAAAAGTGGGCAAAGGACATGAATAGAAACTTTTCAAAAGAAGACAGAAGAATGGCCAACAAACATATGAAAAAATGCTCAACATCTCTAATCATCGGGAAAATGCAAATCAAAACCACAATGAGATATGACTTACCTCCAGTGAGAAAGGCCTTTATCAAAAAGTCCCAAAACGATAAATGTTGGCATGGATGCAGAGAGATAGGTACACTCATACACTGCTGGTGGGACTGAAAACTAGTGCAACCTCTTTGGAAAGCAATATGGAGATACCTTAAACAGATACAAGTAGACCTACTATTTGATCCAGCAATCCCATTATTGGGCATCTACTCAAAAGAACCAAAGGCATTCTATAAAAAAGATATCTACACTCGAATGTTTATAGCAGCACAATTCACAATTGCAAAGATGTGGAAACAACCCAAGTGCCCATCAATGTATCAGTGGATTAATAAAATATGGTGTATGTATACCATGGATTACTACTCAGCTATAAGAAATAATGGGGATATAGCACCTCTTGTATTTTACTGGATAGAGTTGGAACCCATTCTACTAAGTGAAGTATCCCAAGAAGGGAAAATAAGCACCACATGTACTCACCATCAAATTGGTTTCAGTGATCATCACCTAAGAACACATTTAGGAATAACATTATTCAGATGTTGGGCAGATGTGGGGGGAGACGGGATGGGTGTATACATAGATAGTGAGTGCAATGCCCACCATCTAGGGATGGACACTCTTGAAGCTCTGACTCAGGAGTTTGAGGGGTCAAGGGCAATATACGTAACCTAAACTTTTGTACCCCCATAATATGCTGAAATTAAAAAGTATATAAGTTTTCCATAAAACAGTTTCTACAAATATGATTTACCAAAGCCTTAGTCACACAACTCCTATACTTAGCAATTTGTAAGAAATTAGGCAATTTCTTAGAATTAAAAGAACAATTAAAGAACATAGCCTGGTGATCAATACGAACATAAGTTACATTCTTGCTCAGTCATTTATTACCTATGTATCCTGAATATTTTGCAGGAACTTTTTCAAAGTCCTCATTTGTAAACTGTAGGTGATAGTAATTTTCCCTTCTATGATTATTTTTGGGATTATGGTAGATATGGCAGGTAAAGTCCATGGTACATAGCAGAGCTTGATTTAACGGAAGCTATAATATTATTTCATAATTTTCCCTACAACGGATCCATTCCCAATTGTTTTGATCCACTGATATATAAAGTTTAGTTTAGTCCTCAAGTTTCATATCCTAGGACTTTATTGAGAGTAGCATTGACCTTAGAAAATTAACATTGTACTACTACATACTATTGCATGCAAAGGCTCAATTCTTATTAAAGTCTGGCACTAAATTTCCAATAGCTCTTTCTTATATCTCCATAATTGATGCCATTATAGTTAATCAGATATAGCTGATATGTAGGTTCCCTCTATTAAAGAAAAATTCTCATCCACTTGTAAGTCACATACTTAAAGTTTAAAAGGGGTCAGGCAATTTGAGACCACCTGTAAACTTCTTCACACACCTGGCCTAACTTTTTGTATTAGACATTTTATCATTAATCTTTGATGCTTAATCTCAAAAAGAACCAAGTTAAATTGCATATGCTATTTTGAAACAGCTCACCCAGTATCTGAGGTAAATTTCTTATGTTAGTTATGTGACAGTTTTGTCTCCTAGGACAGAGATTGTTATAATATTAAAGGGTTGTTGATATGGTAGCAATTATGTTTGAGAAGGAGGTAGGACAAGAAATAGTACCAAATTTAGGGATTTACCGAGGTGAAGGTGCACCAGGTATAGTCAATAGGGGACAAAGAATACGAGATAGTGAGTCAAAATGAAACTGTCCAGTTCTTACACATTTCTCTTCTTTGTCACTGCCCGTATCCACAACAAAATATTTTCTGGGGCCCCTGAAATACCTGCCTTTAAAGAACTTGACTTTGGCCAGGCCATTACAAAGACAGTAAACTGCAACACTGTAAAAATTTAGAATATCTGTTTTTTATAATTCCTGTACTATGTTCTTCCACTATTCCAATATCTCTATTCCAATATCCTTGAAGGGGTTAGTAAATATACATACACACACATACAAGTGCACACTCTATTAATTCAGTAAGATATCCATTCTTTATTAAAGTTAGTGTAGTTTAACTAACCAAAAATATTTTATGAGGCCAAGTTATGTTAAACAGCAATCTTTCAGGTATCATGTATTTTTTCTTTCAATTATTAATCCTCTTTATGAATTTACATAACAAGATGATCAAGAAAATTCCACATTTGTGGTGTAAGCATATATGTGGGTACATGATCCAGGGAGAACACAAATAGTATTGTCCACAGGCACAGCAGATAATTTGGAGTCTTTTCTCATGTCTGTATTAAGTTGAAAGTCTCCACTGTAGTTTCAAAACCTATTTTTTAAATGAAATCTACGAGGTGAAAATTGTAAACTGACATACCGAATTGTAAACATTTAGTAGGCAGATGAAACAAACAAACAATCTGAAATATTGAGGGAGAAGACATTGGTGCTCATCTGTGTAACAGAATACTGATTTTATCAATGTCGGGGTTTTCAATACCCGGTTACATGATTGTCTTAGCCTATTCTGGCTGCTATAATAAAATACCTTATACTGAACAGCTTATTAACAACAAAAATGTATTTCTTACAGTTCTGGAGGCTAGGATGTCCAAGACCAAGGTGCTCACTCTCTGTTTCAAAGATGTTGCCGTCCTGCTGCATCCTCATATGGTGAAAGGTGCAAAAAAGCTCCCTGGGCCCTCTTTATGAGGCACTAATCTTATTCATAAGAGTGGAACCCTTATGATTTAATCACCTCCCAAAGTGCTCCTCTCTTAATAACATCACATTGGGGATTAAATTTCAACATATGAATATGGTGGGACATACTCAGGCAGAATGGGCAACCCTTAGCCTTCTGACTTCAAGATTGTTCTTTAAGCACCAAAGGAGGCAAGAAAAGATTCATCTATCTCTGTTGCAGTCCTTTTAATAATAAAATTTGGATTCAGTCAAAAAGCCACACTCGGGGTTCCAGAAGGCCACATGTGGCCCGAAGGGCATAGGTTCCCACCCTTGAAAGGTAGTAATCATGTAACAGTATGTGTAGGTATTTCTTTATGAATGCTTTTTGTTCTGAAGGATTTATTGTTATTATTTTTGGTTACAAATTGCATGAGGATGACAAAAAGATCTCTTAAGGATGAGGCAAAACTTGGTAATTAAAACTTTGTACAATTTATTATATAGATAACAAACAAGAAAATGAAGTTCCATCATAGCAAAAATTTTCCTGCGCTTTTCAAAATATGAGAATATTAAATATTTTGTTTTAATTATTACTAAGTAATATGTGTTTATATTAGTTATAAAATATAGAAAATAAGGATAAGAGAATAAATATTACAATCCCACTAGGATGATATAACTACTGACAAAATTATAAATATATATATATTTACACATACACTTTTCTTGCTATAATTAAATATACAACCATTTTATAGGCTCTTGATACATATTAACCATATTTTTTCTATGTAATTATTTGAAAATTCACAAGCAATACATGTGTATCTTTCTTTGCATTTTCACCTAATCTGAGTAATTTTTTTAAACTTTTGCAAATTTTATGATGAGAAAAAATATTTTTGCCTTTCTTCTATCAACAGTACTTGAACCCACAATTGGATATTGTCTAGATTCATTTGTATAATCCTACATTTAATGAAGAAATGTGTGGACCACGCAAAAGTACTAGGTACCTGGAATAAGTAGGTCCAATTTCTGTACTATCTCACCTATAATTAAACATTTAACTGCCTTACACCTCAGATTTCTCAACAATGACACAGGAATAATAATCCCATTCTGCCTACATATTGAGTTGGTGTGAAAATGAAATTAATGCAAAGTGATGAATGTGAAACACCTCACAGTATACTCCACAAATATTGCTATGATATCTATTCTCATCAATTCTCATTTTCTTCCCTCTTGGCATGGGAGGCGACTAAGCCAGACCTCTGATGGAAGAAAAGAAGTACTATGCCCAAATACCTGAAAGATGACAAGGTTAATTAATGTTCCCCAAGCCACCTATCAAGACATTGAGAGAGCTGGCATTTATATTTAGTATTTTCAGCTCCATTTCTTTTATTTAGCTCAACAGACCATTATCCACCCCTGTCACTACTCCAAAAGCAAACAATATAAACAAGGCTAGAGGCAGGTTACAAAATACAGAAGCCAATTTCATAATAATTCACATCAATTTTAACAGTTGAACAGTAGCAAAAGGAGTGGTCAAAGGAGGAGGAAAAAAATCACATACACAAAAACACAAAAAAGCAACTATTATGATCTTGAGCATCACAGCCATGGAAAAGATATGTCTTCACTAAAGCTAATTATTCTTCGTTGACAACTTTATAGACTAAAATAGCTAAAAATTTAAGCAAAGCAAAATTTTGCTTGAGAAAACAAAATCGCTGCAGGCAAATTATAGTAAAACATAGTGAGATCATGGATGTTTATATATTCATACAGATATGTATTTCGTAGAGTTGGCTATAAATCTGGACATCAGTATATCTGATGAATAAATTTAGCAGAGAAGCAGCTTTGGTAGAAAGCCCGTACTCATCAGCACCTAATTAGTTCCCAATAATTACATCAGTTGTGAGCATGACAGCCAGATCAGCTTTGTGCATTGTAAGATATTCTCATATAAGCTTCCTTAGTAGGCCTTTGAGAATCAAGATTGATAGGAAATATTAATTAAGAACACACTCCAAACAACATTAGTTGTTAGTGTTGAATGTTTTCTACTTTATACTACAGATTCAGCTCTCAGAAGTGATTTTATTGCATACTCCATATGTATTACAAGGATGCCAAGATGTAAAGTGGCCTGAATCTTACAAGATCTTTTTTTTTTTGTATTTTCAAGAAAGCTAAGACAACCAACAATAACATCATTGCCAGTTATTTAAATCAGAGGAATGTGACTCATTTTCATGGGCTGAAACTTGAAGTAGGGAAGAAATTAACAAATTCTAAAGCCATAGAGAATATATCTTCCATGGAAGGAAGCACAGTATGTAAAAGTATGGCACCTGATTGTCTAGATTTGGATTCTGATTTTGCCACCTTCTGGATATGCCTCAGTTTTCTTACCTATAAAATGAAAATAATAGTAGCATATGCCTCAAAACAGTACTATGAAGATTACATAAATATACATACATAGCACTTAGAATAATGCCCAAAGTGCTCATTAAGTATTTAACATTTACTATTACATAATGTGTACAAAAATCTGTGGACTAATAAGAATAGGGAAACCAGGTCTGCTTTTTTCAATGTGTACAATACTCTTGTGGCAGGTGCTATATACCTGGTGGGCACAATCCCAGTTATAATACTTGGAAAAGATTTTTTCTTCCCCTTGTGCAATATTTCTTCCTTATAGGCAATGTTGTGCACTGGAAAAGGTATGAATTCCGTAATCAGAATACCATTTCTACCACTTACAAATGGTATAATCTTAAGTAGTGATACCCACTTGATGGGGTTATTTGAGTCATAAATGAGCTAATTTATGTGAAAGCCCCTGATATAGACTAGTTGCTTTAGCAATATGAATCCTTTTGCCTTATCTGCTAAGAGTGATCCATACCATTCCAGACTGGTGTCAAAATTCTTCTTGGTAACTGAAGGTAACCCTCCCTTTTGTTTCTGTACAGGTAATGTGATTATATTTTCACTGCTTTGAAAGAGAACCCATTAGTGCTCTCCCTATAGCAAAAGTGAAAAATTGGTCTCAATAAAGTAAGCCATATCTGTTAAATATTGACTCGGAAGCAGGAAGATCATATCTTAGTGCCCAAATAATAATGATAATAATAATAATGAAGTACTAATTCCCATTTATTTAATGTTTGTTAAATACTTTTTTTTATTTTCACACACACATGCATAACAGTCATATACACATTATTTCATTCAAGTTGTAGAACAAAATGGGAAAATATATTTTTGTTTTTCCTAGTTTACTGAGAAAAATGAATTCTCTGGTAGATTTATTGAAACAATGGCCCCATTTTTTATCTACCTCCCTGTTGGCCTTTGAGGAAGAACTACCTGTGTCAACAAAGCCCAGCTCAGTTTAGCTAAAATCCACAAATTCATGAGCTAAATAAATGTTTGCTCTCTTATAAAATTGAGATTTTCTAGTCATTTATTATGCAGCACTATTGAGGCAATGGGTAATTGACATGAACTCAAAGAGGTAACATGACATGCTTAAAGAAACACAGTTGGTAAGCTGGAATTTGAACCCAAAGCCCATATACTACATCCAAGGAAACACATTCTAGTGTGACTTCCAAGGACGTGACTGTTTGGAAATATTTCCACTGTAGTTTTCTGTCACTTTTTATTCATAAAACTAATTACTATTCTCTTATAAAACTAAAAATATTATTTGTTCTCTTCTATCAATATTGAAAAACATCTTTTTTAAAATGTCAGCATATTATGGGGGTACAAAAGTTTAGGTTATATATATTTCCCTTGCTCCCCCTTTCCCCCGATTCAGAGCTTCAAGCGTGTTCATTCCCTAGATGGTGCGCATCGCACTCACTATGTATGTATACACCCTTCCCCTGCCCACCCCCTACATCTGCCCTACACCCGATTACTATTATTCCTAAATGTGCTCTTAGGTGATGATCAGTGAAACCAATTTGATGGTGAGTACATGTCGTGCTTATTTTTCCATTCTTGGGATACTTCACTTAGTAGAATGAACTGAAAAACATCTTAATCAACTCTTTTGTATGTTGCAGAATGAATACCCAAGGAGTGTTTTTCGTTTAATCTGGCTAAGTTAACTTACCATTAAGATGTATTTAATGAAGGTCAGAACATACCTCCTTAAGGGCTTATTAAAGTGTCAGAAAAAATATTTTGCACATATAGAAAGAATAACCAGTTGATAATGATGCAATTTTAGTACAGAGAATAGATACAGAAGATAATCTAATGATATTTCTATCTAATGAAAATAAGCCTCCATTCTTTCACACTCAAACTATTCTGCAATTCATAAGATTGATCCTTTCAAAAGATAAAGGTTACTTAAACTGTGGAAGAAAATGAGAGCCAGTTTATTCCATTCAAGTTTTTACTGAATATGTACTATGTGTCAAGCATTCTACTTGGCAATGGGTTTATCACATAATTGGTATTCTGGGAAAAAAAGGTAGCTGAGAAAAGTTTTCATTTTTGAAGATACTTAGTGAAGAGAAGCAATGAAATGATTATGATTCTTTTCATTACATATGTAAATTATTTTATATTTATGATCGACTTTTATATTCATTATCCCAATTGATCTGTACTACAAGTATGTAGAAAAAAAGAATGTTGCTTTTCTTATCTTACCATTGAAAACATTGAAACTTAGTATTGTAATGTGGTTTTCTTAAGGTGTTAAAGTAAAATATATAAATTGAAATCAAAGCCAGTTCTCTAATTCTAGCCCCCTGGGATTTTGGCTTTGACACTCAATCTTTTCCTAGAGTAAAAATGTAAAATAGCATAGAGAGCAGATTATTTTCATATTTTTATGAAATATGCCTATGATGGTTAATTATATATGTCAACTTCACTGGGCCATTATTCTAGGTGTGTCTGTGAGGGTGTTTCTGGATGAGACTAGCATTTGAATCAGTAGACTGAATAAAGCAGATTCCTCTCAGTAATGTGAGTGGCCCCCTTCCTATCAGTTGAAGGCCTGAATAAAACAAAAAGATTGATTCTACTGTAAGTAAGCAGGAATTTTCTCCTACCTGGCATTCTTGAGCTGAAACATTGTTTTTTGTTTTGTTTTGTTTTGTTTACTGTCTTTGAACTCAAGCTGAAACATCAGCTCTTCCTGGGTCTTGAGCCTGCAGGCCTTTGGACTAGAATTACAAAATTGGCTCCTGGTTCTCAGGCCTTGTGATTCAAACAGGAAGTACACATTAGGTTTCCTGGGTTTCTGGCTTTCTGACTACAGGACTGCTGATCTTGGAACCTGTCAGTCTCCATAATTGTGTGAGCCAATTGATTATAATAAATCTCCCTATACAGAGATAGATACATAGATGGATATACAGATTTAGATAGATAGATAGATGATAGATAGATAGATAGATAGATAGATAGATAGATAGATATAGATATATCCATCTTATTGATTTTGCTTCTCAGGAGAACTCTGACTACACATTGACCTTGCTTTAAAACATGCCTTTATTTTATGTGCCACAAAGACAAAAAAGCCTCTGTGCCAAACACGAATTGGTCACAGAAGTTCTTCCATTGCTTTGGAATTTATTTCATTTATTTTAATGACTTCAAAATTTCTCCTGACCTAATTTGTATAACTTGGTATATAATAGGTAGTACTGTCCTTATAGCCAGGCAAGCAAGGTGTGTGTCTGGGGCCCTGTGATCCTGAGGGATCATGTTTTGGGATGTCTTTGTCAAACAAATTTCAGGTCCTTTATGGTGTCTGGGACCAGTCAAGCAAAAAGTGCCATATGGGTGGGAACCCACAGCTCAAATGGAGACCATGTGGGCCTTAATTCTAACTTTTTTATTTGGTTTGCTCTCCAGCTCTATACTTTTAGCCTTGGATTAGTGAGATATACCAAGGAAATCAAAGTAGCTCCATGGACATGTGGCCAGGCCTAATTTCCACAAGGGCATATGGCCTGTGAGTGGATTACCTCTTTCTGGCTGGAGAGATATTTCTTTTAAGGGATTATATGAGATTGAGGTGCCATTGTATTTGTGGTCATCATTAATTTGGTACAGTATCAAACCTTGAGAGAATCATTGGAATCAATTATTCATATGTGACACAATGGTTGATGTAGCAATACGAGTAATAAAATAAAAAAATATTAACTGAAATAATATTAGGGAACTCCTATAAAAGGATAATGACAATCTGAGTTTAGGCAATTCTCACATCCAACACAGGACAAGATTTGGGTTCTAGGCTGCTGAAGATATCTCTAACCCACGGACATGAGCTGCATATGTGACCCCATGAATTAGGTCTTGCTCCTCTGTGTTCCTATCATAAGTTTCAGTGTAGAACACTTGAGGTCAGTGGGAGTGAAGGAGGCACCACTTGTTGGCACCAATGGAGGTAATCTTGCCTTTTGTACAGGCCCTGTGCAATGCTTCGGCCAGTCCTCCAAGCAAGTATGTGCCTATCTTGCTTGAAAGCCACTAAGACATTTGCTTTATTTTGCCAACAGGCCTTCCAGATTAACATCCTCTCTTGCCTTGATGTAGAAAAGCTGTTTTTTTCCAGATCAGTTTTAATCCACATTTGATGAAGTATGGACATTCCTTATATGAATGGAACTGTCTTTTTCATCCTACCCATGGGCCTATTACTCATCCTTATCCCTGGTGGTGGTTTGTGGAAGACAGAAATATAGTCACTGCTAAAGGTCTCATTCTAGGAGTAAAGAGATTGCAGCCTCGTAAGTTGAAGAGAAGACACGCATGGAAGATGTATTGTTCTATAGTTTTCTATAAAATTCCAAATGGTAAATTTAACATGACTAGAAAAGAAATTGTCATTTATGTTTTCTCAAACACTTTCAATAAAGCTTTTATTTGTTATTATCACCAACTTGGCACAGTGACAAACTTTGAGAAAATCATTGGAATCCAGTATTCATAGGCATCAAAATGGATGATGCAATAGCAAATGTAATGATATAAAGAATATTAAATAAATGTTATTAGCAAAATCAGAGTCAGAAAACTGATACTGTTTCAATAGAAACAAGTTCTAAATTGTCATGATATTATGAGTAATAATAGCAGTACTACTATTTCTCATAGTCGGAGATATGAAATTAGGCAGAGACCCCCACATTCAGCAATAAAGGACATAAAGAAATGGTGGTTGCATATGAGCAGGAAGAGGTGATGCACAGATACCATGAAGAATCTTCACATGCATTGATTGTACAATAAATAAATATATGAGTATCACTTTTCAACCCAAAATTCTAAACTTTCATTAGTAAATTATTATATCTAACATGAGCCCATGAATTTTATAATAAATTGTTTAATCAAATTGTTTATGTATATAGGGTCCTCCTCCCCCTACATATATTGTCTAGTAACTCCCACACCCTAGGGGTATCCCCATAGATAACTAATACTTTGGCACATTTCTAGGCAATAAAACATAATACATCCTTATATAATTGCAGATATATTCACTTTGCAAACAATTATGGAATTTCAATCAATTCACCAAATGCATTTGCTTAACAATTATCAAATTTACCAATTTTTTCCCAAACATTTCAGTGTACACAATTTTTAGTTCAATGCTTTATTATAATGTAATCTTTTTAAAAACATAAATGGCAGCTGAACTCAACATGTGTAACTTTAACAATGAATATATTTCAGTTGAATTAACAGCAATATGAACAGCTCTGAACAAGTTTATACGTGCATAGGCATCGAAGACTGCTTTGTGGCTGATTAGAACATTATAAGATGTAATGTAGTTAAATTGCATTCTAATTTCAGAGGCAAGAAAATGTGGAGAAAAGAACATTTTAATGATAAAAATAAAATATTTCTAAAATCTCCTCTGTCATAAAAAAGGAGACATACACATAAATCAGAGTGTCTCAGACCATTTTCTGCTGCAATAATAGAATACCACAAAATGGATAATTAATGAAGAAAGGTTTGTTTGGCTCATGGCTCTGGAGGAACCAGGAAGTCCAAGATGGAGCTTTGCGTCTGATGGGGGCCTTTTTTTTTCCCCATCATAACATGGAAGAAGCGCATCACATGATGCAGAATCATGTATGCAAGCCAGAGAGAAAATGGGGGTTTAACTACCTTTTATTTACCAGTAGACCACTCCCATGATAACTAATCCACTCCCATAATAATGGCATAAATCCACTTAAGAGGGTGAAACCCCCATGGCCTAATTACATCATAAAGGCTCCACCTCTTAATACTGTTATAATTCCAATTAAGTTTCCAACATATAACTTTTGGGAGACACATACAAACCATAGCACAGAGACATTCATTTAGAATTCACATTGAACTTTTCAAAAATCTTTGCCTCTATTACAAAATTTGCATTAAAATATATGAGCAGACTTCTGGTTTCTAATCCAACATGTAAAAAGATTGCAAGTCTTCACTCCCATCCTCACAACATGACAAAATTGAAAAAAAATTAAGTATAAACAACTCTTCTTAGATCCACCATATAATTGAGGTAACTGGGCAAATTGCTAAGCCCAAACTGGACAGACAGTTGAATACAGAGTCACAGTTTACTACATACAAAAGCCACAGCTAGAGGCAGTAATTACTAAGAATACTTAAACAATCATCAGTTATTGCTGGAGATTTAACAAGGATTAGCTTAAAATACATAAAGTCTTGGAAGCCCAGCCTTGGGTGAATGGGCAAATAGTCATGAGTTTTGCATACAGAAGTCTCACAATATTGTCAAGGTAAAGGTCAGAGAAAAATTCTCTCATACTTCCAAGAGGAAGAGAGGAAAAGAAACCATTTTGAAATACATTCAAGGTGTTTTGTTCTCTTTCACAAAGGCCTGTCCTCAAGAGAAACTATTTTACCACAACCTAATTAAAATGGGTTCTTTAAGAGCTGAACCAACCCCTGGGAAGGCAAATACACAATGCTACCCACCTCTAGCCTTCCCATTTCACCTAAAGAGGGAAAAAAGCTGAGGCACACTTGTGAATGTCAAAGCCCAGGGTCACAAGCTTAGTCAAAGGATGAGACCTTTTCTTAGCATTATAGAATATTTCTCTACCATGACACACTTTACCAACAGGAGACCATAACTGACAGAACTGCAAGATTCATACTCTGTTGAAGAAGCAGTCTTGAGGGAAATCCAAAGATAAAAGGTAAGACAATAATAATGATACTAGAGAAAATTTTACCCGGATACCTAAAGCTACAAGAAATGGAAAAGATAACTTGACTCTTACACATATAAACATAAAACTTTATACTAAAGTCTAACTTACCTCTAATTTACCGTGGCATCAGCCTAGCTCACAGCAACCTCAAACTCCTGGGCTCAAGAAATCCTCCAGCCTCAGCCCCCTGAGTAACTAGGACTATAGGCACTTGCCACCATGCCCAGCTAATTTTTTCTACTTTTTTTTTTAGTAGAGACGGGGTCTTGTTCTTGCTCCGGCTGGTCTTGAACTCCCGACTTCAAGTGATCCTCCTGCCTCGACCTCCTAGAGTGCTAGGATTACAGGCATAAGCCACTCCACCCAGCCTCTGAGAGTATACTTTAAGCGTTATAACCACAAAGGATAAGTATTTGAGGCAATGCATATGTTGATTAGCTCAATTTAACCATTTCACAGGATATACATATTTCAAAAAATCATGATATACACACTACATATATTTATTTAATAAAAATTAAATAATTTTCATTTCTCAATTAAAAATAAGTAAAGAAGTAAATAAATAAGTGAAGCAGACAAAAGAGTGAATGACAAAAATAAAGACAAATAACATGGGCAATGAATATAAAATAGTAATAAATACAGTAGATATTAATCCAACTTTATCAATAGTATCTTTAAACATCAATAGTCTAAATATACCAACTAAAAGACAAATTTTCAGAGTAGATAAAAAAATAACAAGTGATGTAACATCTACAAAAAGACCCACCTCTTCAATATGAAGACACATATGTATTAAAAGTAAAGAGGAAGAAAGACAATTCCCACTAACACTAGTCAAAAGAAAGCTGGAGTAGCTATTAATTTTGGATGATTCAGACTTAGAGCAAGGAGAATTCTCAAAGATAAAGATGGCATTATATTAATTATAATGGATAAATTCTCCAAGAAGAAATTAGTATTCCTTAATGTATATGCACCTACCAATAGAGTTTCAAAATATTTGAGGAAAATCTGATAGAACTGCAAGGGGAAATAGATGAATCCATTATTTTTTTTAGATACCTCAACATCTCTCTATCAGTAATGGACACAACCAGTAGGCTAAAAATCAGTAAGGACATAAGGGAACTGAATGGCACCATCAGCCAACTGGACTTGATTGATATCTAAAAACTACGTCACCCCAAAACAATAGAATGCACATTTTTCTCAAGCTCATATGGCACATTCATCAAAACAGATCATATTCTGTGCCAGAAAACACAACTTAACAAATTTAAAAGAATATATATCATACAGAGTATGCTATTGGACCACAATGAAATTAAACTAGAAATCAATAGCAGAAAATTGTCAGAAAGTTTACCAAATATTTGAGGTTTAAACAACATATTTCTACATAACACATGGGTCAAAGATAAAGTCTCAAAAGAAATTTAAAAAATATTTTGAACTAAATGAAAATAAAGACAAAATTTATACAAATTTGTGTGCAGTAGAAAAGCAGTGCTTAGAGGGAAATTCATAGTATTGAACACATGTATTAGAAAAAAAAAGAATGACTAGGAAAGAAGGGCAAAGTAACATAAACATAAGAAGAGAAACAGTAAAAATAGAGTAGAAATCAATTAAATTAAAAACTGACAATAATAGAGAAAATCAGTGAAGCCAAAAACTGGTTTTATGAAGTGATTTATAAAATGGTTAATCCTTAGGTTTAAGTCTGTTATCCACAGTGAGTTGATTTTTGTGAGAGGTGAAAGGTGCAGATCCTATTTCAGTCTTCTACATGTGGATATCCAATTTTCCCATAACTAATAAGGATTCTTTTCCCCAGTGTATGTTTTTGTCTGGTTTGTCAAAGATTAGATTGCTACATTAGAATTGTTTTTAACTGATCAACACTTATGGGCACATATATGTCGGGCAGGTGATGGGGGGAGAAGGGGATGGGTATATTCACATCTAATGGGTGTGGTGCACACCATCTGGGGGATGGACATGCTTGAAGGTCTGACTCAGGTGGGGCAAACGCAATATATGTAACCTAAACATTTGTACCTCCATAATATGCTGAAATAAATAAATAAATAAAATAAAATGGTTAAACCTCTAGCTAGGCTAAAAATAAATGAAATAAAGTAGAGAGAGAGAAGGCATAAAACACTAATAGCAGAAATGACAGAGGGGCCATCAACACCGACCTCAGGTACATTAAAAGGATAATAAAGGAATATAATAAACAACTCTATGTCCAAAAATCTAATATACTAAATTAAACAGACCAATTCCTTGAAAAACAATATGCCAACATTCTCACAGAAGAAATAGACAATCTCCATGGGCCCATATATATGAACTCAATTGAATCAACAATTAATAAACTTCCCTAACAGGAAACAAAAGTCCCAGATAGGTTTCACTGGTGAATTCTACCAAATATTTGAGTATTAACTTATACTAATTTTCTATAATCTCTAGCAGAAATACAAGCAGATGTAATACTTTTTAAGTTTTTAATACTAAAACCTTAAAATACATTATAAAAAATAAATTACACAAAAATATCTCTCATGAACATAGATGCAAAAATCTGTAAAGAATGGAATCCAACAACATATAACAAAATTATGTCCCATGAACAAACAGGATTTATTCCAGGCATTCAAATCCAGTTCAAAAGTCAAAGTCAATTGATATAACATATATCAAAATGCTAAAGAAGAAACACTACACGATTATATCAATATATGTGGTAAATCAATGGAAATATCCAATGCTCATTCATCCATTTAAGATAAAAATCCTCAGTGAACTAGAAATAGAAAGAGGAAATTTCTTCAACTTGAAGAATGTATACAGAAAACCTATGGCTAACATCATATTTAACAGTGAGAAACTAGATGAAATGCCTCTAAGATTAGGAACAAGACAAGGTTGTTCTCTTTCATCAGTCCTTTTATACATTGTAATAAAAGTATTACATACTTCTATAAGGTTAAATAAGGAAATATATATATATAAATATGTACTACTCTCTTTCTTCACATATGACATTTTTTAAGATAAAAAATTCCTAAGAATTGACAAAACATACAAACAAATATCCCTATAAAACTCCTAGAATTAATAGTCGATTATAGCAAGGCTGTGGGATGCAGAGATATACAAAAGGATACAGGTTATACAAAAGCAAATTGATTTCCTGTATATCACCAATGAAATTCAAAACACAAAGTCATTTACATTTAGCATTCCCCAAAATAAAACACTGAGGTATAAATCTAACAAAACATGTATATAATTTATAAAATTATATATTTTATTATAATTTGTTAGATTTATACCCAACAAAACATGTATATAATTTGTATGAGGAAAACGACAAAACTTTGATGAAAGAAGAACTAAATATTTGGAGAGATATTACATGTTTGTAGATTGGAAGATTCAATATTGTGTCATTTCTTCTTAAATTGATCTATAGATTCAATGTAATCCTAATCAAAATCCCAGCAAGTTATTTAATGAATATTGACAAAGTAATTCTAAAGTTCATATGGAAAGGCAAAATACCCAGAATAGCCGACATAATATTGAAGGAGAAGACCAAAGTCAGATGACTGATACTACGGTATATTATTAATAAGACTTACTGTGAAGATACAGTAATAAAGTGTGGTACTAGCAAGAGAATAGAAAATAAGTCAGTAGACCAGACTAGAAAGCTCATAAATAGATCCACATAAATATATTCAACTTATCTTTGGCAAAGCAACAAAGGTAATTCAATGAAAGATTCATAGTATTTTCAACAAATGGTACTGATACAACTGTTCATTCACATGCAAAAAAAAAAAGGAATCTAAGTACAGATTTTATTCCCTTCACAAATACTAACTCAAATTGGATCATACATTTAAATGTAATGCAATATTATAAAAATCTTGGAGGTTACATAAGAGAAATCCTAGATGTCTTTGGTTTAGGTGATGACTTTTTATACAACACCAAAGACATAATCCCTAAAGGAAATAAGTTGATCTTCATTAAAAACAAATAAGACAAAAAAAAATCCTTCTGCTTTGTGAAAAACATTGTTAAGAGAATAAAAAGTCAAACCTCAGATTGTAAGAAACAAAAGACAATAAGAAAACAAACTGCCCAGTTATATAATGAGCAAAAGATCTGAACAGACACACCACAAAGACGATATACAGCAGGCAAATAAGAATTGGAAAAAAAAATGTGTTCATCCTCATATGTGATTAGAAAATTACAAATTAAAACAAGGAGATACCAATACACACTTATTAGAATAGCTAAAATCCTAAATGCTGGCAAGGATATGGAGCAACAGTAACTGTCATTCACTGCTTGTGGGAATGCAAAATGATACAGTCACTTTGGAGAACATTTTGGCTGTTTCTTACACAACTTGACATACCTTTTGTTCCTTTGCCAAAGATCAGTTGAGTATAATTATGTAGGTCTATTTATGAGCTTTCTAGTCTGATCTATTGACTTGTTTTCCAACAATTGCACCTTTTGGTATTTACCCAAATGAGTTGAAAACTTATGTCTACCTGAAGAGCCTTCACACAAATGTTTACAGCAGCTTTATTCATATTTTCCAAAACTTTGAAGCAGCCAAGGTATTCTTAGATAGGTAAATCAATAAACAAACTGTGGTGCATCCATACAATGAAATTTTTGTGCTGAAAAGAAACAAGCTATTAGCCTCTTAAAGGCATGGAGAAAGGTTAAATGCATATTCCTTACTGAAAGAAATCGGTTTGAAAGGGTTGTACACTGGTCGATTCAAACAATATGACATTCTGAAAAAAGAAAAATTATATGGACAGTAAAATGTCCAATTAGCAGTTGCCAGGTATTTGGGATAGGGATAGAAGGTGAATAGATGAAGCATGGGAGACGTTTTTGGTCTTTGAAACTAGTATTCTATATGATACTTTAGTGGTGAAAGCATGACACTGTACATTTGGCAAAATCCATAGAAGTATATAAGACAAAGAATGAAACCGGATGTAAACTATGCAATTCAGTTAACAATAATTGTTTAATCTTGGTACATCAATTGTAACATATGTACCATATTTATGCAAGATGTAAATAATATTGGAAATTATGTGGAGAGAGAAGGAACATATGGGAACTCTCTGTATTATCTGCTCAGGTTTTCTGTACATCTAAAACTTCTCTAAATAATGCTTATCTATTAATATTTTAAAAATGCATATACATAAAAAAGCAATAATAATATAGAAAGGTAAATTTCTTAAAAATGTATAAGCAAGGATAAAACAAATAAACGAATAAATAAATAAATATATAAATTACGGAGAGATTAGGGTACTGGACTGGATTTACTTTTCTTTGGATACATTTCACTGGTTTTCTGAACTGTACCTTCCTTGATTTCAAGATTGTAATACACAGTTTATATGCACACATGTAACCTAGGCACAGACAACACAACTTTAATTTCTATAAACCACATGCCATTTCTGAAGACATATATTATCCAAGGTGGGGAAATTGGCTTTATACATAATAGTGCTTTATTATTCTCATAAAAAAACTATTGGACATACCACCTCAAACTTAGTCACTTGCCTGTTCGTTGAGAGAGAAATTTTTTTCTTCTTTTTTGTGGTCAAATTGTTCTGTTACTCTACAACTTTGTTGTAGGTTGCTGAGAAATTTATCTAGGTGCACATCAGATAAACCATTGTGTTGTTGAAAAATTATAAGGTTTCAGTGATATGGTTAGACAAATATGCATCATCATAAATAGACTTTTTGGTGAAATTTGATTATGTGCTGTTATACATTTTTATTATATGAAACTTGAATCTGGAAGTTAGATTACCTTTCAAAGCCTTAGTGAATAGTTCATTCAAATTCTCTTTTTAAAGTTTTATTGCCCTTAAGCAACATTCATGCTTTAAAAAAACTATCAATGAATCGCTAAATGGTTAAAAAATGGAAGAGAACAGTACTCAAACTCTGTTCTTAGAATTACAACTTGTCCATTAAAAATTATCCATCAGTTTGCCCTTTATCTTCCATCTCTGGTATCACTTTAGTGCTCTTTTCATGGTTCACTACTGAAAGCATTTATTTTCCTGGGTGATTTCATCTGTGTAATGGTGGTTCCTGACTATTTTTCTGTCACTCATATCTCCTTCAAATTCATGTAATTAATATCATTGATATTTCTTTGTTTCCTAAAATTCAAATGAAAAATGAGACAGACTAAACATTTTCTCAGTTTTTCAGTTTCTAAATAATATATGTGACCAACAAAGAAGGCAATCTTTGTCTTATAGATTAGTAAATGTAGTGCTTTCTGATTCAGTCTTCTGAAACCATATAAAGAACATATTATTCATTACTATGGTACTGAGAGAATGTCAACCGCAAGCTGTAAAGAATGTGAAAGAATCATTTTGGTATATGTGTCTACAAATAAGAAGATATAGTATATAATATTCTTCTATATATTGCAGGATACCAAAGCAGGTTTGCAATTTAAGGAGATTTAAAAGGCCAATTGTCAAAGATAATGAAACTATGACTGTTAACATTAGATAATAAAAAAGAGAATGCAAAATACTGATACAGGACTTCCATTTTCAGTAGCATGGCAGGGAAGTTGTCCAGAATGAACATCCCTATTAAAGCAATAAACTGTTGAATAAAATATGAAAAATCATTTTATGTCAAAGTATACAAAGCCTGGCAGCATAGTAAGTATTAGACCAAACTATCCTCAATGATAGACATCTAGAGTGATGAATCAAAGCTGCTTTTCCTTTAAATACATTGTTGAAAGAAATTAACTTTAGTTCTAGTCTTCACAATCTCCCAGGGTGCAAGAATTGAACACAAATCCCAGGATCCACCCAAGTTGGGGAATACAATTCTGGATTTCCCAATAAGAAAGCTGGGAGCAAAGAAAAGTTATTTTCCAATTTAAAACTTTGATAAGTCAAGTGTGTATGTTGCAACGTATGTGGTAACTACTTAAAGAATTGAAATAGTGCTTAATTTCCAAATTAATAGAAACAAAATCAAAGGAAAAATATGATAAACTCAAAATAAAACTAGAAAGTGAGAAAAATATACATATTGCTTGCTGGACAAATTAAATGGTAAAACAATTTCTACAAATTCAAGTGTGGTCAAATTGTGTTAAACAATAAAGCATCAAGTGCTCAAATTAAAGTTAATTTTGTCATCTAGAAATAATAAAGTAAAAATCTAGTTATATTCTGTTTAAAGGAGATGCATATAAAATATGAGAACCAAGAGAATTTAAAAATATGGAAAAAAAACAGTGCAGGCAAAGGCCAATTAAATTTAAGCTGATGTAAGCATATTAATATCAGGTAAAATAGACTCTAAAATAGATTTATCATTTGAAATACAGAGGGTCACAGTGAAATAATAAAAGCTTTTGGGTTTTTTGTTGTTGTTTTTGTTCTCAGTGTCTCGCTCTGTCACCTAGGCTATAGTGCAGTGGAATGATAATAGCTCACTACAGCCTCAAACTCCTAGATTCAAATGACCCTCCTATCTCAGCTTCCAGAGAAGCTAGGACTACAGGTGTGTGCCACCATACCTGGCTATTTTTAAAATTTTTTGCACAGACAGTGTCTTTCTATGTTACTCAGGCTGGTCTCAAACTCCCAGCCTCAAGCAATCCTCTCACCTCGGACTTCCAAAATGCTGGGATCACAGGCATTAGCCACTGTACCCAGGAAAAGTTTTATTTCACTATACAATTCTATACTCTACTTTGCATCTAATAATAGAGCTTCAAAATTTATACACAAAGAACAACTAACAAAATTATAAAGACGAACTGATAAATCACCACAGAGAGAGATTTTGCCACACTTCTCTTGTAGTCTGTAGAACAAGCAACTAAAAAATATTAACGGGAATATATATTTAAGCAACAAAACAATTGTCAAGTTGACATATATAGAACGCTGCAATAAACAACTGTAGTATGCATACATTCTAAACACACAGAATATTTACAAAAATGTACCTTATATTAGACAATAAATGAATCTTCACGATATTTTAAAGGATAAAGTGTTAAAAAGCTATATTTTTAACATATTTTATTTAAGATATAAATCAATTATAAATAGTTAACTTGGAAACCACATATTTGAAAGACAAGAAACAAACTTCTAAATAACCATTGTTTAAGAATAAATAAAATGCGAGTCAGAGTGAGAACATTACAGAGAGCTGTTGCTCAGCCATTGGAACCTGTATTGGGGAAACATAGCATACAAGCAAGAAGCTTACAGCCTCAGTGGCGAAAATTTTTTCATGTCAGAGACTGAGAACTCTTGCAGTCGTTTATGTCATCCCTTCTTCTCCAGACAGAAGAGATACCAAAAAGTTGCAATCAAAGATCTCTTCATCATATTGATAAAGCCACTAATAAGCCAAAATGTCTGTCAATGTCAACTGCAGTGTGTCAGACCAGTTCTATCGCTACAAGATGCCCTGTCTGATTGCCAAAGTTGAGGACAAAGGAAATGGAATCAAGATAGTTATAGTCAACGTGGTTGACATTGCAAAGGCGCTTAATCAGCCTCCAATATATCCCACCAAATAATTTGGTTGTGAGCTGGGAGCACAGACCCAGTTTGATGTTAAGAATGACTGTTACATTGTCAATGGATCTCATGAGGCGAATAAGCTGCAAGACATGTTAGATGGATTCATTAAAAAAATTTGTTCTCTGTCCTGAATGTGAGAACCCTGAAACAGATCTGCATGTCAATCCAAAGAAGCAAGCAGTAGGAAATTATTGTAAAGCCTGTGGCTATTGAGGCATTCTTGACACACATCATAAACTCAGCACATTCATTCTCAAAAACCCACCTGAGAATAGTGACAGTAGTACAGGAAAGAAAGAAAAGGAAAAGAAAAATAGAAAGGGTAAAGACAAGGAAAATGGCTCTGTATCCAGCAGTGAGACACCACCACCACCACCACCACCAAATGAAATCAGTCCTCCTCCACATGCTGTGGAAGAAGAGGAGGATGATGATTGGGGGGAGGATACGACTGAGGAAGCTCAAAGGCAGAGAATGGATGAAATCAGTGACCATGCAAAAGTTCTGACACTCAGTGACGATTTGGGAAGAACCGTTGAAGAACGCGTCAATATCCTGTTTGATTTTGTGAAGAAAAAGAAAAAAGAGGGTATTATTGACTCATCTGACAAAGAAATTGTTGCTGAAGCAGAAAGACTGGATGTAAAAGCCATGGGCCCTCTTGTTCTGACTGAAGTTCTATTTAATGAGAAGATTAGAGAACAAATTAAGAAATACAGGCGCCATTTCCTACGATTTTGTCACAACAAAAATCTCAACGGTACCTTCTTCATGGTTTGGAGTGTGTGGTAGCAATGTATCAAGCTCAGCTCATCTCCAAGATTCCTCATATCTTGAAGGAGATGTATAACACAGACCTTTTAGAAGAGTAAGTCATCATCAGCCGGTCAGAAAAGGTCTCTAAGAAGTGTCTCAAAAGAACTTGCCAAAGAGATTCGTGTCAAAGCAGAACCATTTATAAAATCGTTGAAGGAGGCAGAGGAAGAATCTCCTGGTGGTGAAGAAGATGATGAAGATGAGAACATTGAGGTGGTGTATTCAAAGACTGCCAGTGTACCGAAAGTTGAAACTGTGAAGTCTGATAACAAGGATGATGACATTGATACTGATGCCATTTAAAGGGATGGATGCAACCTAGCTTAACAATGTAATGCTGCAAATTTTTCTCATTTACCAGCCAGAAGTGAAACATGTATGTGCAAAAAGCTAAAATGGCTTAACATCATGCTACACTTTATACTAAAAATCTGTTACTGTGAGTGGTCTGTAATTAAGCCCAATGAGACATCTAGGGACTCCATACACAAATCAGTGGGCAGATGTAGTTTGCTTATTTATAGAATGTTTCTTTTTGAAAAACTAGTGGTGGACACATTTGGATCACATTTATACAGCTATAAAAATATTTGATTTTGGTCATTCTTCAGATTTTTGGCTCTGAATGACTTAAGCTGAAGCAGTAGGCTCCTTTTTAAAATGTTGCATCATCATTTAACTGATAGCATTCTTGGAGCCTGTTAGATATTGTTAGGTGCTGAGACTGAAAGAGGTCTTAAGCAGAAGGTAAAGCAAACTTATTTGTAATTACCTTATTCAGCCATTAAGAAATACAGTACTTTATAAGTTTCCTCTAATCCCTCAAATTGGCATCAGGTAATGTATATTCTGAGGTAGACTGATAATCAAATGATAGTACAACATCTTACTGAGAAGTAAAACTGTTCTGAGTGTCCTATAAATACTTATAAGAGCAGGACTTGAAATTTGGAATTGTTTTTTCAATTTGTGTACACTTGCCCCCAATTTGTAGTCTTTGAAGTCATGTGCATTGCACATTGGATGAGCCAGGGAAATTATTACATTAACAAATAAGCCTTTTATATGTATGTAGTGGTTACTTTGTACTGAGGTGAAAACTCACTTTGGGGAGTGATTAAATATTAAACTATGATTTTTACTTGGGGGAAACAGGAAATGGTGCACTTATTGTCTACCAAAAATGAAGCATAATTTTTCAACTTTTATCCTTATGTTTTAAATTATAATTTCAAAATGTTTAGACTTTATTTTTTGTTCAGTGTGGGTTTCTTTTTCCCTATGGTTTGTTCTTTAATGCCTTTTACATTTGGACGTGTAGCTTATGCTTTTTAGATTTTGGTTGCTATCATGCCAAAATAAATGTTACTGTGTTTCAAACTTGATATTTTTTCCCCCAAAAATGTCTTATTTAAAAAGAAACAAAGCTAAAAGCATACTTCTAAGTCAGAGCCTCTATTTTGGTGTAAGACTTGGGATAATTTTTACTTCACATTGAATATATCCAGGCACCCAAGAAGTCTGTGATGATGGCCACTGAGTGCAAGGGACAGGGGCCTGACCCAGCCCATCTAGGGCTTAACATTTGGACACATGAGAGTTGATGACTTGTGAACTCCCTGCCCAATTGGCTGATCTAAACTTGATAGGGGTTCTTGATAACATTTGAGTAATCACCTTCCAGGGAAACACTTTACTGCATTTAATTCTTTTCATTTCTTTGTGACCCATCTCATAGATTGAAACCTTAATGTAAAATTCTTTTGCATTGAAATTATACAAACATTTGATGTAATAAAATCTTGTTAGCTTGATATCTTAAGGAATTGAAACCTAGCCATCTCACTGGAGAGGTAAGAATTGGTCTCCAGCTGCCTTTTGATAGACTCTGGTGAGAGTGGAGCAGGAGCCACACACCCAGCGGGGAATGTGCTTTGACACACCAAAGAGAAGATGTTTTTGCAAATTCTTATGTTGCCTAGGTTTCAGATTCTTGCTGCAAGGCTGATTTGCTTTCATTAACTAAAATTCTGGTGATCTAAGCTAAGTTGCATTCAGCATACTCAGTGTCAAGCTAATGAGGTTCTGTTATAAAGCTTTTACTTTTTAATCTGAAGGAAAACATGTTCAGGGTTTCTAAACACTAAAGAGAAAATTTTTGCTTAGACCAGTGTTCAGTCTGGTGCCAAACTTTCAATGGAGTTCAAATTCATATAACCTGAGCTTTTATTCATAGGTTATCCTAATAGAATAATTCTTCACTTTGCTCTATTGAACTGTCTTAAAATTTCCTGTTCCAAACAGCTTAGTTACTTGAGGGGATGGGTGTATACCTACATGATGAGTGTGATGTGCACTGTCTAGGGAATGGACACCCTTGAAGCTCAGACTCAGGGGGTTGGGGGGGCATGGGCAGTATATATAACCTGAACTTTTGTACCCCCATAATAAGCTGAAATAAAAAAAAGAATAAGTAAAATGCAATTAATATTTTAAAATAATTATGGAAATGAATATACATTTTGAACAGAATGAAAACACAACCTCTATATATAAAAATTTGTGAGATTCACATAAAGCCCTAATCAGCAGATAAGGTAGTCTTAAAGATTTATGGTAGAAAAGAAAAAAATGTAGAAAATCAATGAGCTAAGCATGCATCATAAGCTGAAAATTGCATTTTAAATATAAACCCAAAGAAAATAGTCAAAAGAAAAAAAGTGGAAAATAATGATGTAAAAATATATATTAAAGATCATTAACAAATTTTTAAACTTATTCTTTAAAAAAATAATAAAGCTAAACCTTAAGAAAGACTTCTAAAATGTGAGAAAAAGAAAATAAACAATAAATATGGAGTCATAAGAGCAGATGTCTTTGATTTTATGTGCATAACAAATGGACATTAAAGATAAGTTTACAAAACACTCAGACAAAATGAAAACAAAATGGCTAGAAATAAATGAGTTACAAAAACTTGCTCAAGAATAAATAAGAAATCAGGGTAACCTAATTAGCAAAAATATATAAGCAGTATAAAAAAATCTTCCTAAATAAAATATCTTAAAAAGTCAGATAATGTTACTTGTGAGTTTATCCAATATTTAAGAAACAAAAATGGCAATATTACATTGATTCTAATAGGGAATAGGAAAAGAAATAATACAAAATCATTTTCATGAGGTCAGCATTGCTTTGATAGCAAAAGCTGTCAAGATCATTAAGAAAATGGATAATTCTGTCACACTCTTAAGAGTGTAAAGCAAAATTTCTATACAAATTATTAAAACAGAATTCAGCAATGCATTAAAAATGCAGCACACCATGATTAAGGTAGGTTTATATCAAGAGTGCAATGCTGCCATAGCACTATAAAATTGCATATTATTCTTACCACATTAACAGGTTACAGAAGAAAAAAAAAACAAGATCATCTCAGTAGATACAGAAAGTGTTTTTAATAACATTAAACATATAAAATAATAATAATAAAAATGAAACTTTAGAAAACCAGATTTGTACAGCAAACATATTAGTGGTAAATACTGATAGCTTTCCCTATGAAATCAGGAAAAAGGAAAAAAAAAAAAAAGCTTACCCATTACTGCCTCATCTATTCAATAGTATAGGTATATTTTAGCCAGAACAGAAAAAATAAATAAAATTAAGAAATGAAATGGGAAAAAAAGCAAATCTAATGCTATTTTCAGATAATAGTGTTTACATAGAAATCAGTGATAATCCACTGGCAAAGTACAGAATTAATTAAAAAATTAGGAAATTTTCTGGATACCAAACTCACATCTAGATATAAATTACATTGCTTTATAGTATCCAAAACTTTTTAAATGTTGCCATTTATAATAACTTACAAATATGAAATTACCTGGGATAAATCTAACAAAATACATTTAATAGTATCATAGAGTAAATTATAAAACACTATTGGAGAGACACTAAAGAAAAATAAAACAATTGGAAAGATATTTTAAAAGCTATAATTATTATGAGAATATGAAAATGATTCAAAAGTAGAATACTAGACTAATAGAACAGACTTGATAGTTGATAAAACAGACCTGTTTTTATATGAATCCTTGGTATGATAATAGTGGCAACAAATATCAGTGAGAGAGAGGTTGCACTTTTCATGCAATGATGTGTTAGTTATCCACAATGGGGTAAAGGGAAGGAAACTGAATTCTTTCCTTATATCATACACAAAGTTTAACTCAAAGTAGACTAGAGACATAAAGAATAAAAACTAAATTATAATGCTTTTAGAGGGTAATGTAGAATAATATTTATTGGCACAAAAATAGCGAAAGATTTGGTAAGATATGTACACTATGTTGACAGATACACACACTCACATCCTTCCTCTTAAGGCAAAGGATAGATATATTTGCATTAAATGTAATAATTTCTATTTGTCAAATATGCTAAAATAATGAAAGATTAACTATAAAAGTAGGTGAAGTTATATGCAATACAGATAATTCACAAACAACTAGTTTTCATAATATATAAAGTCTTCTATAACTTTTTTTTAGAAGAAAAGGCCAAAATGAAAATTAAAAAGGCTTAAACAGGCATTTAAAAAAGGACAAATTCACCTAACCCCAGTGAGATTGGCCTCTATCAAAAAATCCCAAAACAACAAATGCTGGCGAGGATATGGAGAGATAGGAACACTCTTACACTGCTGGTGGGACTGAAAGTTAGTGCAACCTCTGTGGAAAAGAATTTGGAGATACCTCAAAGAGCTAAAAATAGAAATACCATTTGATCCAGCAATAGCATTATTAGGCATCTACCCAAAGGAACAAAAGACATTCTATAATAAAGACATCTGTACTCAAATGTTTATGGTAGCACAATTCACTATTGCAAGGATGTGGAAACAACCCAAGTGCCCATAAATTCATGAGTGGATTATTAAAATTTGGTATATGTATACAATGAAATATTACTCATTTATAAGAAACGATGGTGATCTAGCACCTCTTATATTTTCCTGGATAGAGTTTGAGCCCATCCTCTGAAGTGAGTTATCACAAGAATGGAAGAATAGGCAACATATATACTCGCCATAAAATTGGCACTAGCTGATCAACACTAAGGTGCTCACACAGTAGTAATAGTCTTTAGGGATTGGGGGCTTGGGGGCGGATAAACTCACAACTAATGGACATGGTGAACATTGTAGGGGGAAAAGGGCACACCTCAAATCATGATTTGGGTGTGGCAACATCATAAAATGTAACCAAAATATTTGTACTCCCATAATATCCTGAAATAAAAAAAAAAAAGAAACTAGGAGAAAGAAATAAATATTGTTGTTTCTCTTTCAGGGCTGCCCTGTACTATTGGCAACAAAATAATTTTAATTACTGTATGAATAAAAAATAAATTTCTGAAAAACAACAAAAAAAGGGCAAATCCAAACAGCCAGTAATACAAGAAGATGCAGAACCCCATTAATAATAAATTCCAGGTTGAATGCAACTACAATAAAGAAACAGAACATAGCTACTATTTTGACCAAAAAAAAAAAAAATGATATTACTAAATGATGGCCAGTATGTGAAACAATTATTATCACATTCTGCTGGTAGATTAAATTGGTAAAAACATATGGATTACTCTGGCTTTAATTATAAAAGTTGATATTGTTTATTAAACTTGAACATCTGTGTAACCCACTGCCCAGCAATTTCATTTGTAGTTACATGAAGTAGAGAGAAGTCCTGAATATGTGCACAAAGAAGCTTATACAAACACATTCAGGGAAACAATATTAGTAACAGCAAAAAATTGAAATGATCCAAGTACCCATCAACATTAGAATACATACTTATGTTGCAGTCATAAATACATCATAGCAGTGAAAAGGAACAAATGATACTGCTTTATCTTTTAATATGGATATCCTTTACAAACATGACTTTGAGCAACAGAAGCAAGTCATAAAAGAATGTATACAGAATGGGTAGATTTACAATGTCCAAAGCCAAAGAAAATCTATATTTTTCAAATACAAATATATAGGATTTAAAAAAAAAAAAACAAAATAAAAGCAAGAAAATTGTTAATCAAGATAGAGGCTATATCTGGGATGGAAATATATTCAATGAAGAGTTTTCAGACTACAGCTAAAAGAGAGTTTATTTTATAATTCCTCTTTATTAAACTTTAAATCTTTTTATCCTCTTTTATATAAAAATAAAATCAGGGGAGGAAAATGGCAGAGTGGTGGTGACCTCCTGGATTCGTGCTCCTGGAGAGGAAGGCATGGATTTCGGTCTGCCACAACGCTAGAGGATCGCTCTCCCACAAGAACAGCAGAGCGAATCCATGGAGAATCAGCGTGGGACACAGAAAAAAAGAAAAGACTGAGGTGAACGGGAAAAAATTCTCGAAAATCTGGAGAGTGCAGGACAGACAATAGAGAGGGGAGAGTGGGATGGCTGTACCTGCCTCACCAGTGAGTGAGGTGGGTTCAGCCCCACAGGAAAGCGGCTTGTTTGCCCACTGACCTCCACACCCACTCAGTTAGGGATCTGCCTGAAGTTGGTGCAGAATCACTGAGGGAGACGTGGGGCTCTGTGGAGAGGAGACATTAGCGGGAGGCATTTTGGACACCGGAGCTCTGTGCCTGGATTGCACCTGGCAGGAGAGGGTTTGTGCTAGGCTGCAGTGAAAGGCAGCTAGGAAACGCCGAACTGTCTCCTTTACACGGGTGGCTGGGCTCCCTCTACCCCCGGCTCCTCCGGCCCCTGCCAGACCCTGAACATTCACCCCCAGCGCCAGCAATTTCCGGGCAGGCAGCCACCACTGTCGGGGTCCACAGCCTAGCCACTGCAGAGCAATTGGGTACCAGGCGGCTCCCTGGATGGCTCCCTCGCCTAGTCCCTGGAACCCACTAGGAGCTCCGCCTTTGCGTGAACACTGAGTGCTTCCCCAGTCACGAGAGAGTGGAATGTGGACCTTGCAGACACTGGGGGGGGGCAGACCATCACCTGCGGGAGCTGCAGCAGCTGGGGCACTGGGCACACGAGGGCACCGGCCCCCCTAGCCACTGTTTTTCATGCGGAGAGAGGCAAAAACCACCTCTGGAGAGGAAGAGGCAAGGAAAAAGACGTTTTCCATCTGCAATTAGAACAGCCCAATGACTTGACTCTCAAACCGGTTTTGGGTCAAATTAATTCTCTGGGGCTGGACCTAACAGGAGCAGCCCCCTAGCTGAGGTAGCAAAATCCTGAACAACAAGTGAAGGGCTCCCCCTAGTGACAGAGGAGGCAGCTTACCTGGGCTGCTATACAGCCTAAGATCAGCGTGCATGGCATGCCTCTATCCAGAATAAAGCTGAAACAAGCTGAAAGAAGGAAACTAATGATTGATCCAGATGGGAAGAGCTCAGCAAAAGGACTCTGGGAGTACAAACAATCAAACTGAAACCTTGCCCTTAAAGAGATTTACTAGTTCTCTACCAATTGACACAAACCAGATTCAAAATAGCAACATGTCACAGGAAGAATTTCAAACATGGATCATGAATAAGCTAAATACTATGCAAGAAAAAATGGATAACCAACACAAAGAAACCACAAAAAAGATCCAGGACTTGGAAGAAAAATTCACTAAAGAAATCGAAATATTGAAGAAAAATCAAACTGAACCCCTGGAAATGAATAATTTATTCAGGGAGCTACAAAACACAGTGGAAAGTCTCAAGAGCAGAGTAGATCAAACAAAAGAAAGAATCTCAGAGATAAAAGATAATACTTTCCAATTAAATAAGTCTGTCACAGAGATAGAGCAAAGAAATAAGAGAAAAGACCAGAGTCTACAAGAAATGTGAGATTATGTGAAGAAGCCTAACGTGAGAATTATCAGCATTCCTGAGGGTGAAGAAGAAAATAAGCAAGGGATGGATAAGCTATTTGAAGATATAATTGAGGAAAATTTCCCAGGCCTTGCTAAAACTCTAGATATACAGGTTCAAGAAGCTCAAAGAACCCCTGGGAAATTCATACCAAATAGGAAGACATCACGTCATGCAGTTATCAGACTGACCAAAATATCCACTAAAGAGGCCCTTCTAGCTGTAAGGAGAAAGAAACAAGTAACATACAAAGGAAAGCCCATCTGAATCACACCAGATTTCTCAACTGAAACCTTACAAGCAAGAAGAGATTGGGGACCTATTCTCACTCTTCTGAAAAAGAATAATGCTCAGCCTAGAATCTTCTACCCAGCTAAGCTAAGTCTTATATGTGAAGGTGAAATTAAGACATTCTCAGATAAATAAAAACTCAGAGAATTCACCAAGACAAGACCAGCTCTCCAAGAAGTACTCAAAACAGAGTTACACACGGACCAGCACAAGAAAGACCCACGAATATAAAACTACTCAAGAGATAAAGATTAAAGCCCAGTTATCACAATGGCTCAAGAGAGAAAACATAACAATGAAGTTCAACCCAACATGATGAACAGATATCTCTCTCACTTATCAGTTCTCTCATTAAATGTGAATGGATTGAATTCCTCACTCAAGAGACATAGACTGGCCCAATGGATCAAAAAATACAAGCCAAGTATCTGCTGTCTTCAGAAAACTCATCTAACCTGCAAGGATGCATTTAGACTGAAAATAAAAGGGTGGAAATCGATATTTCAAGCAAAAGGAAGCCAAAAGAAAGCTGGCATGGTGGTTTTAATCTCTGATAACTTAGCTTTTAAATCAACAAAAGTAATGAAAGACAAAGATGGTTACTATATAGTGGTGAAGGGTACAATGCAACAAGAAGAGATAACTATACTTAATATATATGCACCCAACTTAGTTGCACCCAGATTCATAAAACAAACCCTACCTGATCTGAACCAAATGATAGATAACAATACTGTAATAGCCAGAGACTTTAACACACCGCTGTAAGTACAGGACAGATCCTCCAAATAAAAAATAAACAAAGAAATAATGGACTTAAATAGAATGCTAGAACAAATGGGCCTGACTGACATCTACAGGACATTCTACCCAAAATCCACTGATTATACTTTCTTTTCATCAGCTCATGGGACATTCTCCAAGATTGATCATATGTTAGGATATAAAGCATGTCTTAAAAAATTTAAAAAAATAGAAATCATACCATGCATCTTCTCAGATCACAGCGGAATAAAAGTAATAATGAACCCTAACAGAAACTCTCATGCCTACTCAAAGTCATGGAAGCTAAACAACCTTCTCCTGAACGATTATTTTATAAATGAAGAAATAAAAATGGAAATCAAAAGATTCTTTGAATTAAACGACAAAGGAGACACAACTTATCAAAATCTATGGGACACAGCTAAAGCAGTCCTGAGAGGAAAATTTATTTCCATAAATGCCTATATCAAAAAGACAGAAAACTTACAAATAGACAACCTAATGAATAGACTCAAAGAGCTGGAGAAGGAAGAACAGACTGACCCCAAACCCAGCAGAAGGAGAAAAATTATTTAGAACTAAATGAAATCAGAACTAAATGAAAAGGACAACAACAACAACAACAAAAAACTATAAGGGAGATTAATAAAACAAAAAGTTGGTTCTTTGAAAAGATAAACAAAATACATACACCTCTGGCTAGACTAACCAAGAGCAGAAAAGAAAAAGCTCTACTAACCTCCATCAGGAACATGAAAGGAGAAATCACGACCGATGTCACAGAGACACATGATATCATCTATGAATTCTACAAAAATCTTTATGTACACAAATTGGAAAATGAGGAGGAAATGGACAAATTTTTAGAAACACACAGCCTTCCCAGGCTCAACCAGGAAGAAATAGAATTCCTGAATAGACCAATATCTAGATCTGAAATCAAAACAGCAATAAAAAACCTTCCCTAAAAGAAAAGCCCTGAACCAGGTGGATTCACACCTGAATTTTACCATACCTACAAAGAAGAACTGGTCCCCATCCTACATAAACTATTCTCCAACATCAAGAAGTGTGGAATTCTGCCCAACACATTTTACCAAGGCAACATAATTTTGAATACAAAACCAGGAAAGGATGCAACAAGAAAAGAAAACTACAGACCAATATCCCTTATGAATATAGATGCAAAAACTCTCATTAAAATCCTACCAAAACGAATCCAAGTGCTTATCAACAAAATAATCCATCACGACCAAGTGGGCTTCATCCCACAGATGCAGGGATGGTTTAACATACGCAAATCTATAAATGTAATTCACCACATAAATAGAAGCAAAAATAAAGATCATATAATCCTCTCAATAAATGCAGAAAAAGCATTTGACAAAATTCAACACCTTTTTATGATAAGAACACTTAAAAAAATAGATATAGATGGGGCCTATCTAAAAATGATAGAAGCCATATATGACAAACCCACAGCCACCATCATACTGAATATGGAAAAATTGAAAGCATTCCCACTTAGAACTGGAACCAGACAAGGCTGCCCACTGTCCCCTTTACTTTTCAACATATTATTGGAAGTCCTTGTAAGAGATATCAGGCAAGAGAGGAGAATCAAGGGAGTGCAAATAGGGAAAGAAGAGATCAAACTCTCACTCTTTGTTGATGATATGATGTTATATCTGGAAAACCCCAAGGATTCAACCAAGAGACTCCTGGAATTGATCAATGAATTCAGTAAAGTCTCGGGATACAAAATCAATACACACAAATCAGAGGCATTCATATATGCCAATAACAGTCAAATGGAGAACCAAATTAAGGCCTCAATACCATTCAAAATAGCAACAAAAAAAATAAAATACATAGGAATATATTTAACTAAAGAGGTAAAGGACCTCTATAGGGAGAACTATGAAACACTGAGGAAGGAAATTGCAGAGCATGTAAATAGGTGGAAAACCATACTATGCTCATGGATCGGAAGAA
>MPIZ01001206.1:17558-44932 GCA_003258685.1 Prolemur simus
TTAATCAAGAAGATAAAAGATCTCTAAACTTAAAATTATTAGGAATTCACTAAAAATTTCAGAAGACACAAATAAATGGATAGATATTCTGTGTTCATGGATTGGGAGAATTTATATTACTAAAATGTGCATACTACCCAAAGGGATCTATAAATTCAATGTATTCCCTAGCAAATTCTAATGACATTTTTTCCCAGAAATGGGTATAACAATCCGAAAATTTGTATAGGTCTACAAAAGATCCAGAAGAGCAAAGCAATGTTGAACAAAAAGAACAAAGGTGGAGGCATCACACTACCTAATCTCAAAATATACTACAAAGATATGGTAATCAAACAGCAGGACACTAGCATAAAAGCAGGCACATAGACAAATGGAACAGGATAGAGAGCACAGAAACAAATTCATACAGTTGCAGTCAACTGATCTTCAGCATGTTTTCAAGAACTCTCAATAGGTAAATGACTGTCTTTTCGATATATGGTGTTAGGAAAACTTTATATTCAAATGCAGAAGAATAAAATTGGACCCTATCTATATCTTTCATAATAATAAACTCGCTATGCATTAAATATTTATATGTAAGGCCTGAAACTATAAAATTACTAGAAGAAAGCATAGGGGGAAAACTTTTTGGACACTGATCCTGTATGTGTTGAATATGACTCAAAAAGCACAGGCAACCACAGTGAAAATAGACAAATGAGATTGTATCAGATTAAATGACATCTGCACAGCAAAGGAAATAATCAATAGAATGAATGCCCCACCAACAGAATAAGATTTTTGAAAACTACATATCTGTAGGGAGTTATTATCCAAAATATATAAGGAACTCAAGCAACTGAAGAGCAAATAAACAAAGTTATTTTAAAAAAGGGCAAAGCATCTGAATAAACATTTCTCAAGAGAAGACATACAAATGACCAACAAGTATATAAAAAGGTGCTCAATGTCACTAATTATCTGGAAAAAGCATCAATACTATTAATATGATGAAATATATCTTATACCTGCTAGGATGGTTATTATCAAAAACACAAAAGATAAGTGCTAGTGAGGATGTGGAGAAAAGGGAAATTTTGTAGAATGTTAGTGGGTGCTATGATTTGGATATGGTTTGTTTCTACAAAAGTTCGTGTTAAAATTTTTTGATCCCCAGTGTGGCAGTGTTTGGATGTGGGGCTTAATGGAAGGTGTTCTGGTTATGGGGGCAAATCCCTCATGAATGGCTTGGTACAGCTCTCATATTAGTGAGTGAAGTGCTCATTTTGATGAGACTGGACTAATTCCCACGGGAATAGGTTAATTTCCCCAGAGTGGGTTGTTATAAACCCAGCATGCCCCTCAGGTTTTGTCTCTTTTGCTCGTGTCCACTTCCACTTTTACCCCTGCCATGTTATGAGGTGGCACAAAAGCCCCACTAGAAGCCAGGACCATGCCTTTGAAATTCCCATTCTGCAGAACCATGAGCTAACTAAATCTTTTTTTCTTTGTAAATTACCCAGTCTCAGGTATTCCGTTATAGCATCACCCAATGGATTAAGATAATGAGAATGTAAATTAGTATAGCAATAATTGATGAAAGTATGATATTTCATCAAAAAATTAAAAGTATAGCTATCACATGATCAAACAATCCCACTTTTGTGTATATATTCCAATGGATATTCAAGCAGTATGTCAAAGAGATATTTGCACTCTCATAGTCATTTCAGCATTATTCACAATTGCCAATATATTGAATTAACCTATGTGTACATCAACAGATGAACTGATAATGAAAAATATGACCTAGACACACATACATGCACACACAATAGAATGCTATTCAGCCTTTAAAAAGAAGGAAATCCTGCTCATTGGATGAAAATGGAGGACATTATGCTAAGTGAAATAAGCCAGGCATAGAGAAACAAATATTACACTTATATGTAGAATCTAAATAAGTCAAACCCATAGAATCAGAGAGTAGAATGGTGATTATCAGGTGCTGGTGTAAAGGGAAAAGAAGAGATGTTTGTCAAAAAATACAAAGTTTCAATTAGATAGGAGGAATAGGTTTTGGAGATCAGCATGGTGACTGTAGTTATCATTGATGTATTATATACATGAAAATTGCTAAGAGAGCATATCTTAAAAGTTCTAACTACAAAAAAGTTATGTATGTGAAATGATCCTTAACCTTGATTTAATCTGTTTGCACTGTATACTGGTATCAAACCATTACATAGTACACCGTGAACATACACAATTTTTATTTTTCAGTGAAACCTTAAGAAAGTTTAAAAACATGACTCAAAATGATCGGGGGCATAAATGTAATAGGTAATACTATAAAATTCTAAGGAGGAAAAATTGAAGTAAATCTTTTTGACTATATTAGATATAATCCTAAAATTAAAACTGACAAAAGAAAACTAATAAAAGGGAGTCATCAAAATTAAAAAAAAAAAAAAAAACTTTTGTACTTCAAAGGACAAGACCATCAAGAAAGTGAAAATGCAAGTCACAGAATGAGGAAAACAGCTTTAAAAATTATATATATGATAAGAGACTTATATCCAGAATATACTAATACAAATTCACCTCAATAATGAAAAGAATAATTAACCAGTTTAAAGCAGACAAATATATATACATTTCTTTGTAAAAGGTATAAAAATAACCTATAAGCCCATGAAAAGATGCTCAACATCGTTATTCATAAGAGAAATGCAAACCAAAAGCACAATGAGATAGCACTTCACACCACTATGATGGCCATCAAAAAAAAAACATGGAGAATAGCAAGTGTTGGTAAGGATGGAGAAATAAGAACTTTCATACATTTCTGGCAGGAATGTAAAATGATATTGCAACTTTGGAAAATAGTATGTGAACTATTCAAAAAGTTAAACATAGCATTATCATATGAACCAGCAATTCCATTCCAAGTATGTACCCAAAATAAATAAAAACAAGTGTCCACACAAAACATTATTCATGAGTGTTCATATTAATAGTAGTAGCATTAAAAATAATAGTCAAATGCACACGTATTGGATGTGCATGAATTAATAACTAGATAAATACATGTGGTACATTCATATAATAGAATGTTTATCAACCATAAAAAGGAATGAAGTACCAATTAATCCATGCTACAACATGGATAAAACATGAAAACATACAAAGTGAAAAAGACAGACATAAATATTCATATATTATATCATTTAATTGGTATAGAAGGCCCAAAATAAGCATATGTATAAAGACAGCAAGATAATTAGTGGTTTTTAGGAGCTAGAGTGGGAGGGACAAATGAGCAGGGACAACTTAAACGGTGTGGGATTTCATTTTGTTTGTCATGAAAGTATTCTTAGATTGGATAGCGACATTTGCACAGTATTGTAAATATCCTAAGAATCACTGAATTGTATACTTTAAAATGGTTAATTTTATGTGATATGAATTTTATTTCAAATAAAATTATGTGCCTGTATTTATGTCTATATCTATACCTAACTTTAGAATACATTTAAACACAACAAGACCACATAACAAAGAAAGCAAGGGAGCAAAGAAAATGGGATTCACAGTAAATGACCCAGGGAAATAGAATCAAGCATGTTGGGGAGGAGTATGATTAACTATAAGTCATTACCAAGGCTAAAGTTTAATTTTAGGTTTTTGATCTGTGAGTGCTTATTATATTATGAAAATTAACTTACTAAATATAAAACATACCTTGGACTAATTGCTCTTGTCCAACTATAGTACTTATATTATGCTTATTTTTATTCAGAAATATTGCATTTTCTTTCATTTTTGAAAAATTTTAAAATTTTCTATTGTGATTGTAGGATCATTACATAGTTCTACAGGAAATTCTTAAAATTTTGCAGTCTTTTCTGTAACCTAACATGGGAGATTCTAGGGGACACCAAATCTCTGGTGTTCAGAGGTTTGGGAACATACTGATTCAGATGGAGGATTTTAAGTGGCTGATGCATATGAATGTCATATGATATCAACAAATAAGATATTTTACAGCAAATACCCTTCCAAAGGGGCAAAGGTGACATCTTTATACTCACTTGTATCTTTTCTTCTGATTGAAAAACACAATTGTTATGGGGAAGTGGGTTTTATGGCATTGGAAGAAGGTTGTCTAGGACAAAAGTAGAAATGAAGTTGGTATGTGGAGGGCCTTAAACTTATGAAAAAACAATCATAAACATGCTTCTGATACATATTTCCTCCTTTCACGTACACCTGAGAAATCATAACATCTCCTCCCAAGAAGCCATTATACATTACAAAATAATACAATTTGATTATCCCTATTAGTCTCTGTCTTCACTTCATTCACGTCACTTCATTCAGGATCCTTCCTCAGAGAGACTTTCCCTGACCATCTTATCTAAAACACATTCCCTATTCCATCATTCTCTTTCTTCTTACTTTTTTTATATTTCTATATAGCATCTATGATAGTATTTAATATTATTTTATATTTATTTATTTGCTTATTTTTTCTCCCCTAGAATGTAAATCACATAAAAACAAAGGATGTGTTTTTCAATGCTGCATCCTGATCACTTAGAATAGTGTCAGTCTATATCTGTGAAAAATGATGTTGACATTTTAATAATAATTGCATTGAATTTGTAGATCACTTTGGATAGTACAGACATTTTAACAATGTTGATTCTTCCGATCCATGACCATGGTATGGTTTTCCAACTGTTTCATCCTCTGCTATTTCCGTACTCAGTGTTTCATAGTTCTCCCTGTAGAGGTCTTTTACTTCCTTAATTAAATATATTCCTAGGTACTTTATTATCTTTGTTGCTATTGTGAAAGCTATTGAGTCTTTGATTTGGTTCTCAGTTTGACGGTTATTGGCATATATGAATGCCTCTGATTTGTGTGTATTGATTTTGTATCCTGAGACTTTACTGAATTCATTTATCAATTCGAGGAGAATCTTGGTTGAATACCTGAGGTTTTCTAGATATAATTTCGTATCATCAGCAAGGAGTGGGAGTTTGATCTCTTCTGTCTGCCTTTGGACACCCTTAATTCCCCTCTCTTGTCTAATGCCCTAACAAAGAATTCCAGCACTATGTTGAATGGAAGTAGACATAGTGGGCAACCTTGTCTGGTTCCAGTCCTAAGGGGGAATGCTTTCAATTTTTCCCTATTCAGGATGATGTTGGCTGTGGGTTTGTCATATACAGCTTTTATTATTTTTAGGTAAGCCCCGTCTATGCCTATTTTGCTAAGTGTTCTTAACATAAAAGGGTGTAGAGTTTTGTCAAATGCTTTTTCTGCATCTCTTGAGAGGATCATATGGTCTTTATTTTTGCTTCTATGTATGTGGTGAATTACATTTATAGATTTGAATATGTTGAACCATCCCTGCATCTCTGTGATAAAGCCCACTTGGTCCTGATGGATTATTGTTTTAATAAGTACCTGAATTCAGTTTTCTAGGATTTTTGTGGAGAATATTTGCAACTATATTCATAAGGAATATTGGTCTGTAGTTTTCTTTTTTTGTTGTGTCCTTTCCTGGTTTTGGTATCAGGGTTATGCTGGCTTCATAAAATGTGTGGGGAAGATTCCATCCTTCTCAATGTTGTAGAATAATTTCTGCAGGATAAGCAACAGTTCTTCTTTGTAGATATGGTAAAATCATTTTTACATTTCATATGGAACCAGAGAAGACCCCATATAGCAGGTGCAATCCCATGCAAAAAGAACAAAAGGGAAGGCATCAACTTACCAGACTTCAAACTATAATACAAGGCTATATTAACTAAAACAGCATGGTACTGGCACAAGAACAGTGACACAGACCTATGGAACTGAACTGAGAGCCCAGATATACAACCATCCTCATATAGCCATCTAACCTTTGCCAAAGTAGGAAAAAAAAATACATTGGGGAAAAGAATCCTTTTTCAATAAATGATGCTGGCAAAATTGGATAGCCACATGTAGAAGACTGAAAAAACTCCAAACCTTTCATCTATCACAAAAATCAACTCATGGTGGATAACAGACTTAAACCTAAGGCAAGAAACTTTAAGAATTCTAGAAGAAAACGTTGGAAATAATCTTCTAGACATTGGCCTAGGCAAAGAATTTATAAAGAAGACCCCAAAGGCAATCACAGCAACAACAAAAATAAATAAATGGGACCTGATCAAATTAAAAAGCTTCTGCACAGATAAAGAAACTATCATAAGAGCAAATAGACAACATACAGAATGGGAGAAAATATTTGCATGCTACACATCCGATAAAGGGCTGATAGCCAGAATCTATTTAGAACAGGAAAATCAGCAAGAAAAAAAATCAAACAACCCTATCAAAAAATGTCCAGAACATTTAGGAATAACACCAATTGTGTGCGGGCAGATGTAGGATGGCTGTATACCTATATAGTGAGTGCAATGGACACTGTCTGGGGACTAGACATGCTTGAAGCTTTGACTTGGGGGGGGTTAAGGGCAGTATACATAACCTAAAATTTGTACTCCCCATAATAAACTGAAATTTTAAAAAATGTGCAAAAGACATGAGCAGAACCTTTTCAAAAGAAGACAGAAGAATGGCCAACAAACATATGAAAAATGCTTAACCTCTTTAATCATCAGGGAAATGCAAATCAAAACCACAATGAGATATCACTTAACCCCAGTGAGAAAGGCCTTTATCAAAAAGTCCCAAAACAATAAATGTTGGCATGGATGCAGAGAGACAAGGACACTCATACACTGCTAATGGGACTGTAAACTAGTAGAACCTCTATGGAAAGCAATATCAAGATACTTCAAAGAGCTACAAGTAGAACCACCATTTGATCCAGCAATTCCATTACTGGGCATCTACCCAAAATAACAGAAGACATTCTATAAAAAAGACATTTGCACCCCAATGTTTATAGTAGCACAATTCACAATTGCAAAGATGTGGAAACAACCCTAGTGCCCATCAATACATGAATGGATTAATAAAATGTGTATGTGTATACCATGGAGTACCATTCAGCTATAAGAAACAATGGTGATATATCACCTCTTGTATTATCCCAGATAGAGCTGGAACCCATTCTACTAAGTGTAGTATCCCAAGAATGCAAAAACAAGCACCACATGTATTCACCATCAAATTGGTTTCACTGATCAACACCTAAGTGCACATATGGGAATACCATTCATCGGGTGTCGGGTAGTTGGGATGGCAGAGGAGGTGATGGCTATATACATACATAATGAGTGTGATGCGCACCCTCTGGGGGATGGACATGCTTGAAGCTCTGACTGGAGGGGGGAAAGGCAATATACGTAACCTAAAAATTTGTACCCACATAATATGCTGAAATAAAAAAAAATAGTGTCACTCCTTCCTGAATGAGTGAATGCATAAATGACTCTCTGGGGTTCCTAAGAAATGCAATGGTTGCAAAAGTAATGTTTGGGAGTATCTCAGTATCAGCAACAAAATATAACTTTTATAGTGGTAATATTGATGCTGCTATTGGCTCTACTTTTATGAAAAAGAAAAAGAGACATGAGGTTCCTTACTCTTTGGTTGATTTGTACAGACTTTCCTCACTAAATGTAACATGTATATCCTGAAAAACCTGAAAATCAACCTTTGGAACCTGTCTTCTCTGTTTCTATGTGTATTAGTTCCCTATTGATGCTGTAACAAATCACCACAAATATAGTGGCTTCAACTGACACACATTTATTATTTTAAATTCTGGAAATCAGGTGTCCAAATTGCATCTCAATTGGCTAATATCAAGGTATCAGCATGGCTGGTTCTTTCTGGAGATTCTAAGAGAAAATCCAATTCTTTTATTTTTTTCTAATTTCTAGAGGCTGCACACATTCCTTGGTTTGTGGCCCCTTCTTATCTGTTCAAAGCCAACAATCACCAGTCAAGTCTTTCTCATAGTAAATTGTTCTGACACTGACTAATTTACCTTCCTCTTCCACTTTTAAGAATACTTGTGTTTACATTAAGTTCACTTGAATAGCTCAGGAAAATCTCCTTATTTTAAGGTCAAATCATTAATAACATTAATTCCATCCACACATTAATTCTCATTTGCCATGTATCTTTACTATTCACAGATTCTATGAATTATGACATGTACATCTTTAAGGAAACATTATTCTCCTTATTACAATATGTCATCAGCTATCATTTTATACATGTTTATTTTCTTTTAGGCCAAGTCAAATGTTTTTCTGAAAATAGAGTATATTTGTAAGTGTATTCATGAAACATAGCCACTGTTTATCAAATATCCATAGACTAAGTACCTACTATGTGTCAGATATAACAAATATGACATGCTCCCTACTCTTAAGATATTATTTATCTCCACAGTGGATGGATTTTCAGGGGTAGATACTCCCAAGTCTTTAGTTTTCTGCTTCTCTGCCCCTTAACCCAGTTCTCTGTGTAGCTAATGATCTGTAAGCAAATATGTAAATGTATTTAGGAAATTCCATAATTAAAGGACCCCTGCAGTGAATTTTCAGGTGAGCCAATAATTCTCTTATAATGCAAACAAACACTCCTTGATGTATCCAACTTGTAACTTCATGTTGTACACACATAAAACTACCCACTTTAGAAAAGCCTGTCAAATCTTACCCATCATCCCAGCCAAACAAGTCACAAATTGCCTAGGCCAACAGCATCACCTATCTACTGGTATAGGAAGCAGTCAAAATCTCTTTTGCATTTCCTTCCTTTCTTTCTCTTAAGGGGATTATGTACAATCTACCTTTCCTACTTTAATTTATGTCACTCTGTTCAAATTTCTGTTAATGTTACCTTAAGAAATTTCTTTCATATCATCTTCTTTAATCCAATTGTCTTTCTATTTTCTTTGCTAACTCTTACCTCCCATTATTACATAAAAATTTCTCTCTTGATTGTGACCCATATTTTACCCCTTTTTAAATCAAACAAAATAACCATGTACCCTAGTTGTGTTTTAGATGCTTATGCACAGATGTTTATTACAGAAAATTATAACATATTCATAAGGACTGCTTGAGAGTGGAATCTGCCATAATTAATAACCAGCATCACCAAACACCAACACACTTGAAAGTGTCCATAAGTACTCATAAGAATTTTCCCAGAAGAGTTTCACTCCCTCCTCACCTTTGTTACATCCAGAAGTTAACATCACTATACTAAAGATCATGTGTAATAGCACACTACGACCACAATGATGAAGGGTACAAAGTAACCCTGATGTAAAAAAATTCTACATAGTAAAAATTAAACACACATAAATATGAAAATATTTAGCTCCTTGGCACACCAATTGAAGTTCTCTTTTAGCCAAAGAAAAAGGGGATTTTAGTCAGAGAAAAGAGGGCTCACAAAATTTTCCACTTATTATGTTTAAGGTTGGACAATCTATAACTTCTCTGAGCCTCAGTTTCAACTTCTCATCTGTAGAGATAGTTTTGTCATTTGCTCATATTATTGGCTCTTTTCACTTCCCTCTGAAGAAACAACATTTTTTTCAGATAAATTAGGACATTCTATGAATAAGTACATGCAATTTAGACCCTAAGATTCCACTTTATCTTAGCCAAAAGGACGAGAAGTGATAGACATTCAAACTCAAAGTTTACTACCCAGGAGCAAAATCAGCAGAAAAATTCCCAACTCATTTGCATCATCATCACCACCACCACCACCATACCACCACAACCTCATTTTTAACCATAATACTAGACTGCCCCTTTATACAAAGTGGCTCAGGTTCAAATATTAAAGCATTTTATAAAACCAGCACCTAAGCCCACACTGAATGGTCATAAACACTCAAGGCTATATTCAGCCACAGATGTATTTCATTATATAATACATAATATATATTTATTTACAGAAATATATACTTTAAAAAAAAATAAATGCATTTAGGTGAGGAAAGTTCTCTACTTTCTTTTCCAGGTTCTATAACTTTTATCCACAATCAGCTTCTTCACATATTTCTGTCACCTGGATGGCCCCTGGAAGATAACTTGAGTGAGCAAACTGATCACCTGCCTTTTTTCCACTCTTAACTTGCCCATACGGAATTTACATTGTTTCAAGCTCAGCTGAGTGTTGTATACACTTTGACACATGATCAGTCCTGAAAACGTAGTCATATCTTTTACCATCTCCCGAGCAATATTAGTCTTCCACTCTGGATTTGATTCCAACTTTATCTGGTAATTGCTCAGAAACAATCTAGCACCCACTGTATATACTTTCAGGGCTGGCCTCACCAAAGCCTTGGCTGGGGCCATCAGTGTCCACCATAGGACAGTCATGTTGTAATCTAATGTGTCTTTCCCAAGTTGTGGCATTCAAGATATGTAAAACAATATTTCATATGTCTTGTTGTCCCTCTTATTATTATTTTGATTCTGCTTAAATGGTAATATTCTGGGAGGATCATTAGCTTCTCTGCTTTCACTGCAAATAAGCAATATTTTTGTTTCTGTAAGATGATCTGATACTATAAGCATTTTTTAAATTTCAGTATATTATGGGGGTGCAAACATTTTGGTTACATGTTATGACTTTGCCAACCCAAACAATGATTTGAGGCATGCCTTTTCCCCCCCTACAACGCTCATCGCATCCATTTAATTGTGAGTTTACCCACCCTCAATGATATAAGCACTTTTTCAACTGTACTTAAGTTCAAGACTATTAGTTTAGATAACAAATTTTGGGTATAAGTATAGATTGGAAAAAGATTATATTGATTTTATTAAAATTTTATAAATATGGAAATTGATAATATAATCATATTCCTCAGTTATAACCAACTTTTTGAGAAAGCTAATTATGTGCTATAATTGGAAGGGTAATTTAGTGGAGTACTCTTACCCAGATTATCAACTCTTGTGCCAGCATTTTACCATTGTATCTTCATTTTTTTGGATTTGGAAGTATTATTTTTTCATTAAAGAGGTCACCATCAAATTTAAATAAAGTAAATGGTCTTAAGTCTTAGCAGATAACAACTTTAGATTATGTGGTAGACAGAACTCTAAGAATGACTCACTACTGCCTTCATTCTTGCCAGTGCCCTCCCGTTTGAGTGTGTATGGTACTGTGAATATGAAATTATAACACTAACATGATTAATTTTTGTTATATGACAAAGAGACACTATCTGGCTGGGATTAATCTAAATATATGAGCCTTTATTTATTATTTTTTTATTTTTTTATTTTAGCATATTATGGGGGTACAAAAGCTATGTTACGTTTATTACCCTTGCTCTCTGCCTCGAGTCAGAGCTTCAAGAATGTCCATCCCCTAGACGGTGTGCATCACACCCATTATGTATGTATACACCCATCCCCTTCCCCAAAATCTGCTCGACACCCCATTAATGTTATTCCTAAATGTACTCTTAGGTGATGATCAGTGAAACCAATTTGAAGGTGAGTACATCTGGTGCTTATTTTTCCATTCTTGGGATACATCACTGAGTAGAATGGGTTCAAGCTCTATGCAGGAAAATATAAGAGGTGCTATATCCTCATTATTTCTTATAGCTAAGTAGTACTCCATGGTATACATATACCACATTTTGTTAATCCACTCATGTATTGATGGGCAGTTGGGTTGTTTCTACATCTTTGTAATTATGAATTGTACTGCTATAAACATTCAGGTGCAGATGTCCTTTTATAGAATGTCTTCTGTTCTTTTGGGTAGATGTCCAATAATGGGATCATTGGATCAAATGGTAGTTCTACTTGTATCTGTTTAAGGTATCTCCATATTGCTTTCTACAGAGGTTGCACTAGTTTGCAGTCCCACCAGCAGTGTATGAATGTTCCAATCTCTCTGCATCCACACCAACATTTATTGTTATGGGATTTTTTGATAAAGGCCATTCTCACTGGAGTTAAGTGATATCTCATTGTAGTTTTGATTTGCATTTCCCTGATGATTAGAGATGTTGAGGATTTTTTTCATATGTTTTTTGGCCATTCTTCTTTCTTCTTTTGAAAAATTTCTATTCATGTTCTTCGCCCACTTTTTGATAGCATTGTTTGACTTTTTCTTGATGATTTTCCTGAGTTCCTTTGCTTTTCAACATAGTGATGGAAGTCCTTGCAAGAGCTATGAAACAAGAGAGCAGAATCAAGGGTTTCCAAATAGGGACAGAAGACATCAAACTCTCACTCTTTGCTGATGATATGATATTGTATCTAGAAAACGCCAAAGATTCAACCAAGAGACTGCTGAAATTGATGAATGAATTCAGCAAAGTCTCAGGATATAAAATCTATAGACACAAATCAGAGGCATTCATATATGCCAATAACAGTCAAATGGAGAACCAAATTAAAGACTCAATACCCTTCAAAATAGCAACAAAGGAAATAAAGTAACTAGGAATATATTTAACTAAGGAGGTAAAAGACGTCTACAGGGAGAACTATGAAACACTGAGGAAGGAAATTGCAGAGCAAGTAAACAGGTGGAAAACCATACCATGCTCGTGGATCGGAAGAATCAACATTGTTAAAATATCTATACTACCCAAAGTTATCTAAAGATTCAATGCAATTTCTATTAAATTACCAACATCATTTTTCACAGATATGGAAAAAATAATTTTATGTTTTGTATGGAACCAGAGAAGACCCTGTTTATCAAAAGCAATTTTAGGCAATAAGAACAAAATGGGAGGTATTAATTTACCACACTTCAAACTATACTACAAGGCTGTGGTTATTAAAACAGCTTGGTATTGGCACAAGAAAAGGGACACAGACCAGTGGAACAGAACTGAGAATCCAGATATAAAACCATCCTCATATAGCCATCTAATCATTGACAAAGCAGACAAAAACATACTCTGGGGAAAAGAATTCTTATTCAATAAATGGTGATGGGAAAATTGGATAGCCACATATAGAAGGCTGAAACATGACCCACACATTTCACCTCTCACAAAAATCAAACCACAGTGGATAACGGACTTCAACTTAAGCTGTGCAACTATTAGAATTCTAGAAGAAAATGTCGGAAAAACTCTTATAGACATTGGCCTAGGCAAAGAATTTATGACAAAGGGCCCAAAGACAATCACAGCAACAACAAAAATAAATAAATGGGACCTGATTAAATTAAAAAGCTTCTGCACAGCCAAAGAAACTGTCACAAGAGCAAACAGACAACCTATAGAATGGGAAAAAATTTTCACATGTTATGCATCTGATAAAGGACTGAGCCCTTTAAAAGCATAGTTTTATCCAGCTGGTGGGCAGAGTAGAAAGATATTTGAAACAGAAGAAAAATCTGACATACTATGTCTGGCTTAGAAGGTGGAGAAGACTATATTTAAAGAATGCAGGTTGCCTTAAAGAGATAAGAGACAGCCCTTACAAACAGTGAGGAAGGAAACAGTGACATCAGACCTACAACAAGAAGCCAAATTCCTCAACAATCTGAATGAAATTGGAAATAGATTCTTCCCAGAACATTCAGATGAAAGCCTAGCACAACCAACACCTTGATTTCAGTCTTGTGAGAACTTGATCAAAGAACCTACTTAAGCCAGCCAGTACATCTCTCCTAAAAAAATCTCTGAAGTAGTAAATGGGTGATGTTTAAACTGCTAATTTGTGATAATTTGTTATTTATTGTTAACTACTTACCAGAAGCAAGGAAAGCAGAGGTTGGTGAAATAGAGGGGAGATAGGTATCAGAGGCAAACTTAATCTCATACTGTTTTACTGAGGTACAATCCTGGCCACTGCTGTATCAATTACCTTAAATTACAATAGTTTGAAGTTGTTAGTTTGGCCTAGTCAATTGTTTTCAGTAGCATTTAAGTCTGATTCTCAAGTCACCAGGTATTTCTTATAATTATTACAAATAAATTTGACAAAACCTTTCACAAAGATTGATACACTACAAAACCAAGAATAAGGGATCATTATCAATTCAAGTTACTATTGTCATCCTCCACCCCATTTTTGCTGGTTGCACATCATCTGTATACTAATGAATAATCATTCCAGAGATTAAGTAGTAACATTTGCATTTTGACCTCCAGTTGGTAAAATTTTATAATTATTTCTTCCAAACAATTATTTCAGTATGAATCTTCCAAGATTGAGCAAAGGAAGTCTCTCAAAGTTTGGCAAATGTATCTTATTTTTTAAATTTTAATTTTGGTCATTATAATATTGCGATCAGGATACAATATGTACAACATATGTTATTTTTTAATTTTGTTTTATTTCAGCATATTATGGGGGTACAAATGTTTAGGTTACATATATTGTCTTTGCCGCACCAGAGTCAGAGCTTCAAGCACATTCATCCTCCAGACGGTGGGCACTGCATCCATTAGGTATGTATATACCCATCCCCTCCTCCCCCCTCCCATGTGCCCAACACCCAATGAATGTTGTTACTATATGTACACTTAAGTGTTGATTAGTAAATACCAATTTGATGGTGAATACATGTTGTGCTTGTTTTTCCATTCGTGTGATACTTCACTTAGTAGAATGGGCTCCAGCTCTATCCAGGATAATACAAGAGGTGCTAGATCACCATTCATTTTTGTGGCTGAGTAGAACTCCACGGTATACATATAACACATTTTATTAATCCACTCATGTATTGATGGGCACTTGGGTTGCTTCCACATCTTTGCAATTGTGAGTTGTGCTGCTATAAACATTCTAGTGTAGACATATTTTTTACAGAATGCTTTTTGTTCTTTTGAGTAAATGCCCAGTAATGGGATTGCTAGATTGAATGGTAGTTCTACTTGTAGCTCTTTGAGGTATCTCCATATTACTTTCCACAGAAGTTGTACTAATTTGCAGTCCCACCAGCAGTGTATGAGCATTCCTATCCCTCCACATCCATGCCAAAATTTACTCTTTGAGACTCTTTGATAAAGGCTATTCTCAATGGAAATAAGTGATACCTCATTGTGGTTTTGATTTGCATTTCCCTGATGATTAGAGATGTTAAGCACTTTTTCGAATGTTTCTTGGCCCTTAGTCTACCATCTTTTGAAAAGTTTCTGTTCATGTCTTTTGCCCACTTCTTGATAGGGTTGTTTGATTTTTTCTTGCTGATCAGACAAGAGAATGAAATCAAAGGCATTCAAATCGGGGCAGAAGAGGTCAAACTATCATTCTTTGATGACCATATGATCTTATATCTAGAAAACCCCAAATATTCTTCCATGAGACTACTGGAATCGATAATCAAATTCAGCAAAGTCTCAAGTTGCAAAATCAATGTACAGAAATCAACAGTATTCCTATACACCAACAACAGTCAAACTGAGAACCAACTCATAGACTCAATATGCTTCACAATAGCAACAAATAATATAAAATACCTAGGGATATATTTAACTAAGGATACACAAGACCTCTACAGGGAGAACTAAGAAACACTGAGGAAGGAAATAGCAGAGGACGTAAACAGGTGAAAAACTATGCCATCCTCATGGGTCAACAGAATCAACATTGTTAAAATGTCTGTACTACCCAAAGTGATCTACAGATTCAATACAATTCCTGTTAAGATACCAACATCATTGTTTTGCAGATCTACAGAAAAGAGTTCTGTTTCATATGGAACCAGAAAAGACCCTGTATAGCCAAAGCAAACTTAACCAAAAAGAACAAATTAGGAGGCATCAAAAAGAGAGAAAGAAATAAAGCATATCCAAATTGGGAAAGAGGTTGGTCAAACTATCACTTTTCATTCATGATATGACCTTGAATTGAGAAAATTCCAAACACTTTAACAAGGGACTGCTAAAATTGATAAACAAATTCGGCAAAGTCTCAGGTTACAAAGTCAATATACACAATAATAAGCATTTCTATATACCAATAACAGTCAAGCTGAGAGTCAAATCAAAGACAATGCCATTCACAATTGCTAAAAAGAAAATAAAATACTTAGGAATATACTTTAAAAAGGTGCTGAAAGATCTCTCAAAGGAGAACTACAAAACACTAAGAAAAGGAATCACAGGAGACACAAATACTTGGAAAAATGTACCATGCTCATGAATCAGTAGAATCAATATTTTTAAAAATCATCATACTGCCCAAAGTTATTTACAAATTCAGTACTATCACTATCAAAATACCAAGCTCATATTTCCCAGATCTATAGAATAAAATTCTATGCTTCATTTGAAATCAGAAAAGACCCTGAATAGCCAAAGAAATCTTAAGCAAAAAGAACAACTCTGGAGACATCACTTACCAGACTTCAAACTATACTACAAAGCTATGGTAAACACAACAGCATGATATTGGTACAAAAATAGAGACATAGACCAATGAAACAGAACAGAGGACTCAGATGTAATACCATCTAACTACAATCAACTGATCTTGAACAAAGCAGACAACAACACACAGTGGTGAAAAGAAGCCCTTTTCAATAAATGGTGCTAGGAAAACTGTATAACTACTGAAAGAGCATGAGACAGAACCATTATCTTTCATCATATACAAAAATTAATCCAATATGTATATAAGAGTTAAATTCAAGGCACAAAAACATAAAAACTCTAGAAAAAATGTAGGGAAAACTCATATAGGAATTGGTCTAGGCCAAACTTTTATGACTAAAACCCCAAAGGCAATTTTAGTAACAACAATAATAAGTAAATGGGATTTGATTAAATTAAAAAGCTTCTGCACAGCATACAAAGTAATCAACAGAGCAAATATACAACCTACAAAACAGGAGAAATATTTGCAAACTATACTTCTCTTCAAGGGCTTATTTCCAGAATCTGCAAAGAACTCATATAAATCAGTAAGAAAAAAACAAAGAACCCTATTAAAAAGTGGAAAATATCATGAACAGAAGATTTTCAAAAGAATATAGACAAACTATCAATAACCATATGAAAAAATGCTCAACATCATTAATCATCAGGAAAATGCAAATTAAAACTACAGTGAAATATCACCTTACCCTGTCAGAATAGATCTTATTAAAAAGTCCAAAAACAATAAATTATGACGTGGATACAGAGAGATAGGAATGCTAATACACTGTGGGTTTAACTGCAAATTAGTGCAATGTCTATGGAACACAGTATGGTGATTTCTCAAAGAACTAAATGTAGCCCTACCTTTTGATCCAGCAATCCCACTACTGGGTATACACAAAGTCTAAGAAGTCATTTTATGAAAAAGACACCAGCACTTGAATGTTTATTGCAGCACAATTCACAATTGCAAACATTTGGAATCGACCCAAGTGCTCATCAATTCATGAGTGGGTTAACAACAACAACAACAACAACAAATATATATATACCACACACACACACACACACACACACACATATATATATATTGGAGTACTAATCAGCCATAAAAAAGGACCGAGTTAATGTCTGTTGCAGCAATTTGGGATGGAACTGGGGAATATTATTCTAAGTGAAGTGTCTGAAGAATGGAAAAAGAAACACCACATATACTCCCTAATAATTTGGAACTAATTGATGGGCACACGTTGCCACAGAAATAAGTAAAAATCATTGCAAATTGAGAAGGGGGGCGGGGGGTGTTGGAAGGGCTAAAAACCTACCTAACATATGCAATGGGCAATATTCAAGTGATAGGCACACTTATAGTCCTGACTAAAGCATTATAAATGCTATCCATGTAACAAAAATAGTTGTACCTCTTAATATTTTGAAATAAAACATAATTTAAAAATTAATATAGATAGATCCATTTCAAGTATATTGCACTTTATGGCTGCGGGTCAATATATTGTGGGATCTTTTTTCACTGCACATTTTCAGTTGCTCATCTGGGTTAGCATCAGCAGGCTATTTAGCCTGTCTAGAGAATAATTTCCATCCCTTGGAGCAAGAGCTTTCAAACCACTGGATTTCCCAGTTATGGAATTGCGTTCCAATTTCTGTTTGGAAGGTATCATCTGTTTTGGCATTTAAACTAAGTGTATGATATGCTAATTGCTGATGCAGTCAAATGCTCTGTTTTTCATGTCCCCTTCTTTCTTTTATAAAACCTTGAGACTTTTCTCAGTGGCAACACAAGATGCACATATTGTTGCTGACTATTTGTTTTTGGTCTTGTTTTTAATAACTTGGAACAAACCTACCTCCACCCCCCAAATTTCTGCAAGTTAGAAATTGCCTTTTTTAAAAATCTATTATCAAAGTGCTTCACTTGCTAAGATTAAATAGATGTCTCTGAGATGCACAGAAGCCAGCTATCTTCTGCCTTCAACCTCCAGCCCCTATCCCAAAGGCTTATGTTAATGAGATGTTCTGCACCTAAGGTCATCTTGTCAAGGAACATTTCCCTGGAAATATAAATAAAATGTAGTACATGCTTTTACTGTGTACTGTTGACTGTTCCAGGCATGGTTTAAAGGACATTATTATAAATATCATAGGTGGCTGATGAAAATAATGGGGAAACCATAAGTCAATCACAGCATAATAAATATAATACACATTTCTCAAGGCTAGAAAGAGCAGAAATTGGAATTGGAATTTCACTATTAAATTATTGGTCTTAGAAAGCACTATGATGCCCAACAGACTGTTCCCAACAAGCTTTGTCAACCATTTCTTAGGAAAACATCACATCTTGCCAAAATCACAGAACTTTTTAATAAAATATGTTGTTAAAAATATAATCTGTTATGTTATTCATTCATTGACCCTTGTACAAAGATTTATTAATAATTAACATTTAAAATTCAGTTCCAAAGAAAATTTCCCTCTCCCAGTGAGCTGGCCTATTTTCTTCTATTAGGCTACCCATATTATTTATCTTAATCTGTGGCTGGCATGACTCTCAGAGCTAAAATTATAGCTCACATACTTTATACTAACTTAGTCATTTGTTATGTTTGTATTCCCTCATTTTGGCTTTTTATATATTTTATGCTTATTAAAAAATATTAACTTCTCACACTTTGTAAGGCTGCTTTTATCTGTTATTAAACCAAAGATAATATAAGACAGAAATAGATAAGACTTTTATGAATTTTTTTGAAGGGATCATTGGGCGATAGTTTGAGAGATTAGGTAATAGGCAGGAAGGAGATTAATACTCTACCCAAAAGTACCAGAAATCACCCTACTGCTTCTTAGCTAACAAATTTTGGAGGTCTAGATAGGGACATTATTTCACTCTTTCATTTTTCTTTTTGCAACAATTATACACATCAACGCACTTGCTATGGCCTAATATCTTTTGTTGTTTTTGTTGTTAATCTTGGGCTCTGATAGGAGAGATTCTAAAATCCCATGCCTAATTGTACTTGTCAATTTCACTATTAACATTTCCCTAGTTTTTTTCTTAATTTTTATGATATACACATTTTTGCTGTTATTTCATTTTAACAAGTTTTACAGAACAGTGGTCTCAGCATTTGCAAGGAAGAACATAATTTTTAGGATTTTTTCTTTCTTGGTCAGGCTCTCTTTTGTTCCAAATATCTAAAAATAAGTAGAGGCCAGAGACAGTGGCTCATGCCTATAATCCCAGGACTTTGGGAGGCCTAGATGGGAGGATAGCTTGAGACTAAGAATTCAAGACCATCCTGGACAGCATAGAGAGACCTGATTTCTAGGTAAAAATTCAAAAATAAACAGCCAGGGATAGTGGTGTGCATTTGTTGTCCCAGATGCTCAGGAAGCTGAGGCTGGAGGATTGCCTGAATCCCAGGAATTCAAGGCTGCAGTGAGGTATGATCATGCCACTGCATTCCATCATGGATGACAGAGTGAGAACTTGTCCCTAAATAAATAAATTATAAAAATGAATAGAAATCAATGAAATATGTCACATTAATTAATTCATTTGGCTAATAATTTTGAGAATCTACTATGAGTAAGGCTGCATGCTAGGTGTTGATGCTATGGTAGCAAATTAGAAAATCAAAGTCTTTACTCTCATAGACTTTGCATTCTATTGTAATGAAGATACTAAACGTCTAAACAGATAACTAAATATTTTTTCACAGGAAAAAATGATAAACACAAAAAATAAATCAGTATATGAGAGAGCAACATAGGAAGTTATTTGAATTCGGATTTGAAATGCATAATGTTAAATACCTATGTATATTTATATGTCCATTCATTGAACAAATAGTTATTGTATTCCACTTATTTTTAGGCACTATGGTTAAAAGAAGTGAACACAACTGACATATCCTGTGGAAACTGATAAATAGTGTGAGGTACTGGTAAATAATAGATGATAACTAAAATCAATGTAAATGTTATATGCTATCAAATAAAGTATGAGGGTTCTATGAAAGCATGTAATAAGGGGACTTATCAAGTCATGGAAATGTCAATGGAACTGAAATATGAAGGATTAGTAGGAATTGTTTTAAGAGCAGAATGGAGAGAACATTCCAATCATAGGAAAGAGCATGTACAAAGTCTCTACACTGGATGAAGGTAGGGGATTTTGAGAAACCAAAAGACAAATATATGGTCAAAAATAGAGGAAATTAATTTCTTTTTTTATTTTTTATTGATGCATAATAATTGTACATATTCATGGAGTACATGTTATATTTTGATACAAGCATATAATACATAATGATCAAATCACGGTAATTGGGACATGATTCACATGAAACATTTATCATTGCTTTATGTTGGGAACATTTGAAAACTTCTAGCTATTGTGAAATATAATAAATTATTGCAAACTATAATTGCCCTATTGCACTATTGAACACTAGAACTTTTTCCTTCTATTTAACAGAATTACCCCTTCACCAACACCTCTTCATTACCCCTTCCCACCACCCTTACCAATGTCTAGTAGCCACCATTCTATTCACTAATTCCTTGAGATCAATTTTTTTTTTTTAGGTCCCATATATGAGTGTGAATATGCAATATTTGTCTTTCTATGCCTGGTTAATTTCACTTAAAATAATGTCCTCCAGATCCATCCATGTTTCTTCAAATGACAAAATTTCCTTCTTTTTCATGGCCAAATAATATTCCACTGTGTACATACACCACATAATGAATTTATTGATATAATATGAGCTAGAGAGACACTGGGTGAAGACCATGCAGGGCATTGTAACACTGTCATGAACTTTATTTTGTATTCTAAGAACAACTGAGAGCTATCAAAGGTTTTTGAAGCAGAAAAGAGACAATGAGACATGTGTTTCTGAAAGAGAGCTCTGTAAGAAAGTTCTCTAAGAATAAGAAGTTTGGATGAGGAGAGAAAGATGGTGGAGTGGTGGTGACCTCCTCGACTCTTGCTCCTGGAGACGAAGGCATGGATCTCAGTCTGCCACAATGCTAGAGGATCGCTCCCCCACAAGAACAGCAGTGTGAATCCACAGAGAATCAGAGTGGAACACAGAGAGCAAGAAAAGACTGAGGTGAATGGGAAATAAGATAGTGAAAATCTGGACAGTGGGGGACGGACAATAGAGAGGGGAGTGTGGGACGGCTGTACCCAACTCACCAGTGAGTGAGGTGGGTTCAGTCCCACAGGAAAGCGGCCTGCTTCCCCAATGACCTCCACACCCACTCAATTAGGGGTCTGCCTGAAGCCAGTGCAGAATCACCACGGGAGACATGAGGCTCTGTGGAGAGGAGACAATAGCGGGAAGCATTTTGGACGCCGGAGCTCTGTGGGTGGACTGCAACTGGCAGGAGAGGGTTTGTGCTAGGCTACAGTGAATGACACCTGGGGGATGCCGAACTGTCTCGTTTACATGGGCGGCTGGGCTCCCTCAATCCCCGACTCCTCCGGCCCCTGCCAGACCCTGAACATTTGCCCCCAGTGCCAGCAATCGGAGAGCGGGCAGCCACCATTGTCAGGGTCCACAGCCTAGCCACTGTGGAGTGATTTGGGAACCCGGTGGCTCCCTGGGCAGCTACTTCCCCGAGTCCATGGACCCCCACTAGGAGCTCTGTCTTTGCGTGAACACTGAGTGCTTTCCCAGTCGCGAGGGAGTGGAGAGTGGACCTCGTGAACATAGGGGGGGCGGACCATCGCCCATGGGAGCTGCAGTAGCCAGGACGCTGGGCAAATGAGGACACTTGCCCCTCCTGCTAGATACTGTCTTTCGAAGAGAGAGAGGCAGAAACCACCTAGGCAAGGAAGAGGCAAGGAAAAAGTCGCTTTCCATCTGCAATTAGAACAGCCCAGTGACTGGACTCTCAAACTGGTTTCAGGTCAAATCAATGCTCTGTGGCTGGAACCAACAGGAGCGGCCCCCTCCAGATGAGGTAGCAATATCCTGAACAACACGTGAAGAGCTCCCACTAGTGACAGAGTAGGCAGCTTACCTGGGCTGCTGCACAGCCCAAGATCAGCATGCATGGCATGCTTCTATCCAGGCTAAAGCGGAGAGAGGGACCTAACAATTGATCCACATGGGAAGGGCTCAGGAAAAGAACTCTGGGAGTATAAAGACTCAAGCTGAAACCTTGCCCACAAAGAGGATTACTAGTTCTCTACCAATTGACACAAACCAGATTCAAAATAGCAACATGTCACAGGAAGAATTTCAAATATGGATCATAAATAAGCTGAATATTATTCAAGAAAAAAATGCATAACTAACACAAAGAAACCACAAAAAAGATCCAGGACTTGGAAGAAAAATTCACTAAAGAAATCTAAATATTGAAGAAAAATCAAACTGAACTCCTGGAAAGGAAGAATTTATTCAGGGAGCTACAAAACACAGTGGAAACTCTCAAGAGCAGGGTAGATCAAACAGAAGAAAGAATCTCAGAGATTGAAGACAACACTTTCCAATTAAATAAGTCAGTCACAAAGATGGAGAAAAGAAATAAGAGAAAAGACCAGAGTCTACAAGAAATGTGGAATTATGTGAAGAAGCCTAATGTGAGAGTTATCGGCATTCCTGAGGGTGAAGAAGACAATAAGCAAGGGTTGAATAAGCTATTTGAAGACATAATTGAGGAAAATTTCCCAGGCCTTGAAAAAACTCTAGATATACAGGTTGAAGAAGCTCAAAGAACCCCTGGGAGATTCATACCAAACAGGAAGACACCACGTCAGGCAGTTATCAGACTGACCAAAATAACCACTAAAGAGGCCCTTCTTGGAGCTGTAAGCAGAAAGAAACAAGTAATATACAAAGGAAAATCCATCCGAATTACGCCAGATATCTCAACTGAAACCTTACAAGCAAGAAGAGACTGGGGACCCATTCTCACTCTTCTGAAACAGAATAATGCCTGGCCTAGAATCTTATACCCAGCTAAGCTCAGCTTTATATATGAAGGTGAAATTAAGACATACTCAGATAAACAAAAACTCATAGAATTCACCAAGGCAAGACCGGCTATCCAAGAAGTACTCAAAACAGAGTTACACACGGACCAGCACAAGACAGACCCATGAATATAAAACTGCTCAAGAAAAGATAAAAACCCATTTATCACAATGGCTCAAGTAAGAAAACAGAATAATGAAATTCAACCCAACATGAGGAAGAAAAATCAATCTCACTTATCAGTTCTCTCATTAAATGTGAATGGATTGAATTCCCGACTGAACAGACATAGACTGGCTCAATGGTTAAAAAAATGGAAGCCAAGTATCTGCTGTCTTCAGGAAACTCATCTAACCTGCAAGGATGCATTTAGACTGAAAATAAAACGGTGGAAATTGATATTTCAAGCAAATGGAAGCCAAAAGAAAGCTGGTGTGGTGTTTTTAACCTCCGATAACTTAGTTTTTAAATCAACAAAAGTAATGAAAGACAAAGATAGTTACTATATACTGGTGAAGGGTACAATTCAACAAGAAGGCATACCTATAGTTAATATATATGCACCCAACTTAGGTGCACCCAGATTCATAAAGCAAACCCTATTTGTTCTGAATAAAATGATAGATAACTGCATTTTAACAGTCGGAGACTTTAACACGCCACTGACAGTACAGGACAGATCCTCCAAACAAAAAATAAAGAAAGAAATAATGGACTTAAAGAGAATGCTAGAACAAATGGGCATGACTGACATCTACAGGACATTCTACCCAACATCCACTGAATATACTTTCTTCTCAAAAGCTCATGGGACATTCTCCAAGATTGACCATATCCTAGGACACAAAGCATGTCTTAAAAAATTGAAAAACATAGAAATTATACCATGCATCTTCTCAGATCACAGTGGAATAAAAGTAATAATGAACAATAACAGAAATTCTCATTCCTACTCAAAGTCATGGAAGCTAAACAACCTCCTCCTGAACGATTGCTCTATAAATGAAGAAATCAAGACAGAAATCAAAATATTCTTTGAATTAAACTACAAAGGAGACACAACTTATCAAAATCTGTGGGACACAGATAAAGCAGTCCTGAGAGGAAAATTTATTTCCATAAATGCCTATATCAAAAAGACAGAAAACTTACAAATAGACAATCTAATGAATAGACTCAAAGAGTAGGAGAAGGAAGAACAGACAGACCCCAAACCCAGCAGAAGGAGAGAAATTATTAAGATAAAAACAGAATTAAATGAAAAAGAAAACAAACAAGCCATAAGGGAGATTAATAAAGGAAAAAGTTGGTTCTTTGAAAAAATAAATAAAATTGACACACCTGTGTCTAGGATAACCAAGAGCAGGAAAGAAAAAAAAACTCTAATAACCTCCATCAGGAACATGAAAGGAGAAATCACGACTGATGCCAGAGAGATACATGATATCATCTCTGAATTCTACAAAACTCTTTATACACAAAAATTGGAAAATGAGGAGGAAATGGACAAATTTTTAGAATCACACAAACTTCCCAGGCTCAACCAGGAAGAAATAGAATTCCTGAATAGACCAATATCTAGATCTGAAATCGAAACAGCAATAAAAATCTTCCCAAAAAGAAAAGCCCTGGACCAGATGGGTTCAGACATGAATTTTACCATACCTACAAAAAAGAACTGCTGCCCATCCTACATAAATTCTTCTCCAATATCGAGAAGGATGGAATTCTCCCCAACACATTTTACCAAGCCAACATAATTTTAATACTAAAACCAGGAAAGGATGCAACAAAAAAAGGAAACTACGGACCAATATCCCTTATTAATATAGACACAAGAATTCTCAATAAAATCCTAGGAAATCGAATCCAAGTGTTTCTCAAAAAAATAATCCATCACGACCAAGTGGGCTTCATCCCATAGATGTAGGGATGGTTTAACATATGCAAATCTACAAATGTAATTTACACATAAATAGAAGCAAAAATAAAGATCATATGATCCTCTCAATAGATGCAGAAAAAGCATGTGACAAAATTCAAAACCCTTTATGATAAGAACACTTAACAAAATAGGCATAGGCAGGGCCTTTCTAAAAATGATACAAGCCACATATGACAAACCCACAGCCACCATCATACTGAATGGGGAAAAATTGAAAGCATTCCCACTTCAAACTGGAACCAGACAAGGCTTCCCACTGTCCCCTTTACTTTTCACCATAGTATTGGAAGTCCTTGCGAGAGCTATCAGGCAAGAGAGCAGATGCAAGGGAGTCCAAATAGGGAAAGAAGAGATCAAACTCTCACTCTTTGCTGATGACATGATTTTATATTTAGAAAACCCCAACTATTCAACCAAATGACTCCCTGAATTGATCAATGATTTCAGTAAAGTCTCGGGATACAAAATCAATGCACACAAATCAGAAGCATTCATATATGCCAATAACAGTCAAACGAAGAACCAAATTAAGGACTCAGTAACCTTCAAAATAGACACAAAGAAAATAAAATACCTAGGAATAAATTTAACTAAGGAGGTGAAGGACCTCTATAGGGAGAACTATGAAACACTGAGGAAGGAAATAGCAGAGCATGTAAATAGGTGAAAAACCATACCATGCTCGTGGATCGGAAGAATCAACATTGTTAAAATGTCTATACTACCCAAAGTTATCTACAGATTTAATGCAATCCCTATTAAATTACCAACATCATTTTTCACATATATAGAAAGAATAATTTTATACTTTATATGGAACCAGAGAAGATCCCATTTAGTAAAAGCAATTTTAAGCAATTAAAACAAAATGGGAGGTATTAATTTGCCCAACATCAAACTATACTACAAAGCTGTGATTATTAAAACTGCTTGGTATTGGCACAAGTTCAGGGACACAGACCAGTGGAACAGAACAGAAAATCCAAAAATAAAACCATCCTCATACAGCCATCTAATCTTTGGCAAAGCAGACAAAAACATACTCTGGGGAAAAGATTCCTTACTTAATAAATGGTGCTCGGAAAACTGGATAGCCACATGTAGAATACTAAAACAGGACCCACAGCTTTCGCCTCTCACAAAAGTCAAATCTCAGTGGATAATAGACTTAAATTTTAGGTGGGAAACTATTAGAATTCTAGAAGAAAATGTAGGAAAGACTCTTACAGACATTGGCCTAGGCAAACAATTTATGAAGAAGACCCCTAAGGCAATCACAGCAAAACAAAAATAAATAAATGGGACCTGATCAAATTAAAAAGCTTCTGCACAGCCAAAGAAACAGTCATGAGAGTAAACAGACAACCTACAGAATGGGAAAAAATTTTCGCATACTACACATCGGATAAAGGATGGATAACAGGAATCTATTTAGAACCCAGGAAAATCAGCAAGAAAAAATCGAACAACCCTATCAAAAAGTGGGCAAAGGACATGAATAGAAATTGTTCAAAAGAAAATATAAAAATGGCTAACAAACATGAGAAAATGTTCAACATCTCTAATCATCAGGGAAATGCTAATCAAAACCACAATGAGATATCACTTAACTCCAGTGAGAATGGCCTTTGTCAAAAGTCCCAAAACAATACATGTTGGCGTGCATGCAGAGAGACAGGAACACTCATGCACTGCTGGTGGGACTGTAAAGTAGTGCAACCCCTATGGAAAACAATATGGAGATACCTTAAACAGATTCAAGTAGACCTACCATTAGATCCAGCCATCCCATTATTGGGCATCTACCCAGAAGAACAAAAGTCATTCTACAACAAAGACACCTGTACCCAAATGTTTATAGCAGCACAATTCACAATTGCAAAGATGTGGAAACAACCCAAATGCCCATCAATCCACGAATGGATTAGTAAACTTTGGTATATGTATACCATGGAGTATTACTCAGCTATAAGAAATAACGGTGATACGACATCTCTTTGGTTCTCCTGGAGAGAGTTGGAACCCATTCTATTAAGTGAAGTATCCCAAGAATGGAAAAACAAGCATCACATGTACTCAC
>MPIZ01001206.1:46618-70068 GCA_003258685.1 Prolemur simus
ATATGACTGTATGGTGAGTGTCAGGCGCACTGTCTGGGGAATGGACACGCTTGTGGGTCTGACTCAGGGGGATGGGAGGGACATGGCAATATATATAACCTGAGCTTTTGTACCCCCATAATAAGCTGAAATAAAAAAAAAATTCCCAGTTATAAGAATTGCACCCACATCTACCTAAATGCAGAGATTTGGGATTATCCTTGACTCTCCCTTCTCCTTTATATTTTTCTAGTAAGCTTATAAATCTTGTCAATTTTGCCTCCTAAACAGCTCCAAAAAAAATAAAAAAGAATAAAAAGTTTTTGTGGAAAAAGAGTAGATTATAGGGAGTCTGGTTCAAAAAGCTATTGCAGTTGTCTTGGTCAAGGTAATTTTTTTTTTATGATGATAGTTGTGGTAGAGATATGGAGGAAAGACCCATTTCAATTACATTTGGGAGAAAATTCACAGATTTGATTGATGGAAATGAAGGGAAGTGATGCCTATTATGATTTCTAGGTTTCTATCTCCTTAGTTGAATGGATGGTAATGCTGTTGACCAAGATGGAGAACACCTTTGGATATGTTTTGTTTCATATCTGAGCAGACACCCTCTCAGTTTAAGGAATGATAATCTTGGTAACCTCACAATTGTCATATGTTTTCCCTAAACTTCTAAAATGTGACCATAATGAATAAATTTGAGTTTTGTAAAGTATACTGAAATTCAAATAAATTGGATAATTTGTACTCAGCTGCAAAGTTGAATTGTCTTCTTTCCTCATAACTATTAGATTGATATATTAATAGAAATAAATCACAATTTAGAAAAATATATTCTATTTCAAATGTTGCAACAAAATTTTAAAAGCTGGCTCAATTAAGTAAAAGTGCTTTCACGAAGAGTATCAAGCTTGCTTAGTAGTCTGTACTTAGATAAGTTGGAAAATATATTTATACCCATCAGTATCATAGTGCCTTTGTGAGGACTAATGTCAGCAAAAATCTTAATATGACAGTCCTGTATTTTAAGCTCACACTTTGGGGTACACTTTCACGTCTTTTTCTGCAGGGGAACTGGAACATTGTAATGGCAGTTAAATAATGTATAATCAACATGTAAAGATCAGAACATATTTTTCTATTAATGATTTGAGGACAGAACATATTTAATTCTAATAATCTGTTGAGTATGATGCTAGCCAATAGCTAACAGTGAACACATGAGCGTTTTTATGATGAAAGTGTGCTGAATTCTGTTAATTTTTTTTGCATCAATGAGATAATTGCATACTTCGCTCTGTTAATATGCTGTGTTGCAGTGATTTATTTGAATATGTTAAAGGATCTTTGCATCCCACGAGTAAATTCTACTTGGTCATGGTGTATGATCATTTTAATGTCCTGTTGGATTCATTTTTCTAATATTTTGTTGAGTCTTTTACATCTATATCTATTAGGGATATTGACCTATAATTTTCTTTTCTTGTAATGTCCTTGTGTGGTTTTGGTGGGAGGATAATGCTGGCCTTTTAAAATGACTTTGGAAGTATTCTCTGCTCTTCAATGTTTTGGAAGAATTTGAGAAAGATTGGCCTTAATAATTCTTCAAAACTTTGGTAGAATTTACCAGTGAAACCAACTTACCCTGGACTTTTCTGTGGTGGGAGGTTTTTGGCTACTGATTCAATCTCCTTGCTATCCTTACTAGTTGCAGATATGTTCAGATTTTCTGTTTGTTTATAATTCAGTCTTGGTATTTTTTTTATTTCTAGGAATTTATGCATTTTTTCTAGGTTATCTAATTTGTTGTCATATAATTATTCACTATAGCCACTTATGATGCTTTATATTTCTGTGCCATCAGTTGTAGGTCTTCTCTTTCACTTTTAATTTTATTTATTTGAGTGTTTTCTTATTCTTTATTAGTTTTACAAAAGATTTGTCAATTTTTTTCATTATTTTTCCAAAAACTAACACTTAGTTTCATTGACTTTTTAAAAAATATTCTTTATTGTACTCTCCATTTTGTTTATTTCTGCTCTAATATTTATTATTTCTTTCCTTTGTTTAACTTTAAGCTTAGTTTGTTTTTATGTTGTTGTTGTTTTGTTTTTAGTTCCTTGAGATATAAATTTAAGGTGTTTATTTGAGATCTTCCTTTTAATGCATCTATTTATCACCATAAAGTTTCCATTTGTATTGCTTTTGTTGTATCCTCAAATGTCTGTGTATTGTGTTTTTATTTTCCTTTGTGTCACAATATTTTCTTATTTTCCTTTTGATGTCTACTTTGACCCATTGGTTGTTTAAGAGTGTGCTACTTATCTTCTACATATTTGTGAATTTTCCCATTTTCCTTCTCTTATTGATCTCTGGTTTTGTATCTTGTAGTGAGAAAGCATATTTCATATGATTTCAGTCTTCTTCAATTTCTTAAGACTTCTTTTGTGGCCTAACGTGGTCTATCCTGGTGAATATTCCATGTGCATTTCACAAAACTGGGTGTTTGTTCTCTTACTGTTGGATGAAATATTTTGTATGTGTCTGTTGGTTCCATTTGTTCTGTAATATTATTCTAGTCTACTCTTTCCTCATGGACTTTCCATTTAGCTGTTGTAGCCATTGCTCAAAGTGATGTATTGAAGTCCTCTCCTATTATTGTACTGATGTCTTTTTATCCCTTCAATTGTGTTAATCTTTGCTTTATATATTTTGGCATTCTTTTTATGTCAATATATATATTCATAGTTGTTATATTTTTCTGAAAAATTGATCCTTTTTTGCATTATATGAAGTATTTCTTTGTCTCCCATTATACTTTTTAACTTAAAGTCTATTTTGTCTGATATAAGTATAGACAACTGTGCTGTCTTGTTTACCATTTGCATGGGATATCTTTTTCCTTTCTTTCACTTTCATCCTGTGTTTTCTCTTCAATCTAAGTGAATTTCTTGTAGAGTTAGGTCTTGTTTTTATAGACATTCTGCTTTCTATATCTTTGTACTAAGCATCTTAATCCATTTACATTTAACATAATTATGGATACTGAAGAACTTATTGCCATTTGGTTAATTGAGTTCTGTCTTGTAGTTTTTTATTCCTCTTTTTCTCTCTTACTGTCTTCTTTTCTATGTTTATTTTTTGTAGTGATATGCTTGTATTACTTTCTCTTTTGTCCTTATGTCGTCTCTAGGTGTTTTCTTATGATTCCCATGAGGCTTATATGAAATATCTTATAGTTAGGACAGTCTATTTTAAAATAATAAAAACTAAAGTTTAGCAGCATATACACTTATCCTTCCTCCACACACAATTTGTGTTGTTGATGTCACAATTACTTTTTTAAAACATTTTGTCTATTAACAGATTTTTGTAGTTATAACAGTTATGTTTGTTCCAGGTGGGAACTTGAAAGTATGGATAGGGTTGAATGTGGTTAATGGAAAACCCAGGTTTGTGAAACAATAGCCACAGGAGTCTGGAGAGTCCCTGGAGGTTGTAAAATCTAACAGACAGCTGCAGATGCCAGCATTTCTACCCTCCTGATAAGGACGGAACTACACCCCTCCCTTATCTCTACAGGATGAGATTGACCCAGGGGTTCCAGAAATTTTTTGTTTTAAAAAAATATTGCAGCAGCTGTTCTGGCCCAGGTACTCACTCCCCCTCTGAGAGACCCTCTATAAAACCCAAGTCTTTCCCCTCGCTCAAGGTGGATGCTCTTTGTCCTCCACCCATCTGCATCCAGATGCTCGAATAAATGGCAACTTTGCTACACCTGAGGCGTTGTGTATCTCCCTGTCAGCTCCAGACCTAACTATAACTATTCTTAATAATTTTATCGTTTAATTTTATACTAAAAATTAAGAGTGATTTGCTTACTATGATTACAGAATTATAGTGTTATTTTGTTTATATAATTACCTTTATATAATGAGTTTTTTTTTTATTTTCATATGCGTCCATGTTCCTTTAGCATTCTTCCATTTTAACTTAAAGAATTCCCATTAGCATGTCTTTTTAGGCAGATATAGTGGTAATGAATTCCCTCAGCTTTTGTTCTATGGGTAATACTTTATCTTACCTTTCTTTTTAAAGGATAAGTTTGCTATCCACTTTCTCATACCACTTTCCTATGGACTGGCAGATTTCTGCTGAGAAATCTGCTATAGTCTTATGAAGTCACCCTTGTGTATGATGAGTCATTTTACTCCTGCTGCCTTCAGTATTCTCTTTGTTTTTGAATTTGAGAATTTGATTATAATGTCTCTCAATGTAGACTTCTTTGAGTTTACCTTATTTGAGGCCCTTTGGGCTTTACAAACCCAAATGCTTGCTTATCTTCGAGATTTGGGAAGTTTTTGGTCTTTATTTCTTAAAAAATAAATAAATAAATAAAGACACGTTTTCTACCCCTATCTTTCTCTTTTCCCTCTGTATATCCCCTACTGTGTGTGTGTGTGTGTGTGTGTGTGTATACATTTTTTTCTTTCAGGAAATTATGGGTGTACAAACATTTTGGTTACATGTTATGACTTTGCCACATCCAAGCCATGATTTCAGACATGCCCTTTCCCCCTGTAGAATGGTCACTGCGTACATTAGTTGTGAGTATGTTTACCCACCCCCAATCCCCCTAACCCCAAAGAATATTACTACTGTGTGAGCACCTTAGTGGTGATCAGTGCCAGTTTGATGGCGACTATATGTTGTGCCTATTCATCCATTCTTGTGATACCTCACTTTGGAGGATGGACTCAATCTCTATCCAGGAAAATATAAGAGGTTCTAGATCAACCATCACTTTTTATAATTGAATAGTATTCCACTGTATACATATACCACATTTTATTAATACACTCATGGATTGACGGGCACTTGAGTTGTTTCCAAATCCTAGCTATAGTAAATTTTGCTGCCATAAACATTCGAGTGCAGATGTCTTTATTATAGAATGACTTTTGTTTCTTTGGGTAGATGCCTAATAGTGCTATTGCTGGATCAAATGCTAGTTCTACTTGTAGCTCTTTGAGGTATCTCCAAATTCTTTTCCGCAGAGGTTGCACTAATTTGCAGTCCCACCAGCAGTGTAAGAGTGTTCCTATTTCTCCACATCCTCACCAGCATTTGTTGCTTTGGGATATTTTTTGATAAAGGCCAGTCTTACTGGAGTTAGGTGATATCTCATTGTGGTTTTGATTTGCATTTCCCTAATGGTTAGAGAGGTTGACCATATTTTTATATGTTTTTTGGCCATTATTCTGTTTTATTTTGAAAAGTTTCTGTTCATGTCTTTTGCCCATTTATTGATGGGGTTGTTTTATTTTCTTCTTGTTGAGTTTTTTGAGTTCTAGATAGATTCTTGTTATCAGTCCTTTATCAGATATGTAGAGGGAAAATATTTTCTCCCATTCTGTAGGTTGTCTATTCACTCTAATGATAGTTTCCTTGGCTGCACAAAGGCTTTTTAAATTGATCAGGTCCCACTTATTTATTTTTGTAGCTGCTGTGATTGCTTAGGGGGTCTTCGTCATAAATTCTTTGCCTAGGCCAATGTCTGAAAGAGTCTTCCCTACCTTTCTTCTAGGATTCTTAAGATTTCACACCTTTGGGTTAAGTATGTTTTCCATCTAGAATTGATTTTTGTAAGAGGTGAGAGGTGGGTATCCAGTTTCAATCTTCTGCATGTAGCTATCCAGTTTTCCCAGCACCATTTATTGAAAAGGGATTCTTTTCCCCAGTGTATATTTTTGTCTGCTTTGTCAAAGATTGGATGACTATATGCGGATGGTTTCACCTCTGGATTCTCAGTCCTGTTCCAAAGGTCTATGTCTCTATTGTTGTGCCAGGACAATGCTGTTTTAGTTACAATAGCCTTGTAGTACAGCTTGAAGTATGATAGACTGATACCTCCCAGTTTGTTCTTTTTGCTTAGGATTGCTTTAGCTATTAGAGGTCTTCTCTGGTTCCATAAAAAGCATATAATTATTTTTTTATTTTTTTTCTAAATCTGTAAGGAATGATAATGGTACTTTGATAGTGATTGGATTAATTCTGTAGATCACTTTAGGTAGTATGGACATTTTAACAATGTTGATTCTACCAATCCACGAGCAAGGTAGATTTTTCCATCTGTTTATGTCTTCTACAATTTCTTTTGTTAGTGTTTCATAGTTCTCTCTGTATATGTCTCTCACCCCTTTTGTGAAATACATACCTAAATATTTGATTTTCCTTGAGGCTATTTTAAAAGTTACTGCATTTTTTATTTGAATTTCGGCTTGACTGTTATTGATGTATTAGAATGCCTCTTATTTGTGTGTATTAATTTTGTATCTGGGGACTTTGCTGAATTCATTTATCAATTCCTGGAGTCCCTTGGTTGAATCCTTTAGGCTTTCTAGATATAATATCATATCATCAGCAAATACTGAGAGTTTGATCTCTTCTGCCCCATTTGGACACCCTTAACTCCACTCTTGTGGGGAGTTAGCTACATTCCCAGCAAAGAATTGGGTCACTCAGGTAGGGGTCATTGCAAAGGATGATAAAATCATAGAAAATAGAAAATAGTAATAAACCAATACACAGGGGCAAAAATACAGTTTATAAAGAATATATTTATGAAAATAGATATAGCAGAGGTACTTGGTTATCCCCAAAGTATTCCCGTGAATTTTAGGGCCAAGACTGAAATTTCATGTCAATATTCATAGGTACAGTGATTGGTTGCCAGGGGTAAAAGATTTACATAATAACAGGTAGCTCCCTTTAGGTTCAAATCTGTGCCACCTGCTTTTAGCCACAGTGCAGTTGTGCCAGCTGTTGAGATCCATGCCATCTGCTGAAATCCATGTCAGCAGCTCGGATCTGTGTTAGTTTCTGGGAGACACATTCATCAGATGACAGCTGTGGCATATGCTGAGATCCATGCTGGCTGCTGAGATCTGCACTGGCTGCTGAAGTCCACACTACTGCTGAGATCCATGCCATCTACTGAGCTGTTAAGATCTGTGTCATAGACTAAGCCATGGAAGATGCCCCCAGTCACCCCAATTATGCTGGGTTCCTTCAGTGCTCTGGATGAGGTGAGACAGAAGCATGTCTTTAGGGTAGAGTCCCAAAATGCTGAGGATGCTGGATGTACACTTTGTTCTCAATTTCTTTCATGGGATAAATCTCATGGGTTAAAGGAATCTCTCTGCCTTGAGCTGTGGTGCATTAGGAAAGGGCATGACATGGGCAATGTGAAAATTTTTCTCTTACCTCTTCTTACTCTTCTGCTCCTTTAGGGTGTTATTACTTCTTAACTGAATTCTAGAGTTCTCATACAGATATTTTGGTATATATATGGTTTTCAAATTGATTTTTCTCTGGGAGAAGTGGGCTGGCACTTCCTAGTCTTTCATATTGCTGATATCACTCAACATTTGTTTACAAAATTACTTGAATAACACTCTGAGGATCATATTATAACTATCTTAGCAACAAAATTTTATGAAAATTGGGACTAGGGACTATTTTTTGCTCAGCTCCCATTTTCCTTATTTCTGAGACCTAAATTAATTGTACAGTTGATACTATTAAAAATGTTGTGTCTAGTTAAAGGGATTAAAAATATATTAGAAAAGATGATTGAACTCTTCTGGTCTCAATATCTCATATTTTTATTGAATTATTTTCTATTGGATTGTACAAATTCTTCCAAGCTTTAGTAGTTTGAATTCTGATAGCAAATCTAACAAATTTACACAGGTAACTCCTCCATTATGTCTCTTAATATCTGAGGGGAATTTAGTCACAGCTCACTGTAGAAATAAAACAATATTGTTAGACAATCACAAGTTCACAAGAAGGCCAGAAAATGGTACAACATATTTATATACCTTTCGCTTTGTTATCAGTTTTTTATTGCTGCATAACAAATTATCGCACACTTAGTAGCTATACCCATTTATAACTCACAATTTTATAGGCCAGAAATCCAGGTACATTTGAATGGGTTCTCTTGCTCATAAGATCACAAGGCTGAAATTCAGGCGTTCACCAGGCTAAAATCTTATATGGAGTATATGGGAATGTGTGTTTTTATAAGATGACCCAAGTCATTGGCAGAATCCAGAATAAAGTCCCTGTTTTTGATGACTATCAGCCAGGGCTTTTTCTTATCTTCTAGAGGATTCTTTGGTTTTGTCTTGTGGCCTCCTTAATCTCAGAACCCACAAAAGCATGCTGAATCTTTTTCACACTTGGAATTGCTTTGATTTTCATTTTTGCTGCCAGCTAGAGACAATTTTTAAAGGGCTCATGTGATTAGATTAGGCTGATTGAATAATTTTCCTTTCTGATTAATAAGCCATCTGAAAAATCCCTTCTAGGTGGGACTTCAAAGTAGTACTACTTGAGGAAATTTGCCACATCTGACTTGAAATCTTCCTCAAATATTTATTAGTTATGTGCCACTTAACTTCTGTCTTTATACAACATGATTCCAAAAGCATCAACCAGGAGATATAAGCTTTTGTTGATAGAAACTATAGCCAAATTATTCTAAATCTTTAATGATTCACATAACCAAGCTGAAACAGTTCAGAAATTTCAGCATCAAAGAAATGAGCTATTGGAAGAACTGATTCTAGTGGCAATATAACAAATCATAGTGTAGAAACTATTTACAGTTTTTGTCTCAGTTAAATCGTTTTTGATGAATTGAATTACATGTATCATAGGAAATTTGTTTAAATGTTTTATTTGATAGCATTTTTTTAGCTTTATGGTCTATTTTATTTACCCCAAATCCTTTGGTTTCTGATCCTCCTATACGCTGTGTGTGCTCACTCCTCCTCATGACACATTGTTTCCCTGAGTACTTATAATGTTTTTTTCAATGAATTTTCGCATGCATGCTGGCTCGCAGTGTTGAAGTGGTGTTACAGAGAAGTTTTGTATTTGTTACATCAAGGCATTCCCAAAGTAGCACTTATCTGAGATTTTTTTTTATTTCACCGTATTATTGGGGTACAAAAGTTTAGGTTATGTATATTGCCCTGGCCCGCCCCCCGAGTCAGAGCTTCAAGCGTGTCCATCCCCTAGACAGTGCGCATCACACTCATTATGTATAAACCCATCTCCTCCCCCACACATCTGCCCAACGCCCAATTACTGTTATTCCTAAATGTGCTCTTAGGTGATGATCAGTGAAAACAATTTGATGGTGAGTACATATGGTGCTTATTTTTCCATTCTTGGGATACTTCACTTAGTAGAAGGATTCCAGCCACTTAAAGGGAAGCATGGAATGAACTATGAACAATTTACAAAAATACAATATGGAAAGTACACTACTGTGGAATTTCAGCTCCATATTAACAAAAATAATAATAATTTGAAATAATAAAGAAATTCTTCCTAAAAAATCTGTTGAAAATTTATTAAGTCACTTTAATTTACTTACAAGTTGTCTAGAAGTTAACTATGACAGAGATAGATTGCTGACCATCAAAGATTCATGTTTTTCTTCCATACAATAGTGTTTCTGCCAGGGACTATATTAAAAGTTCTCCCTTGCATCTAGGTGAAGATACACGACTAGCTCTGCCTGACCCACTAATTGAGAATGCAACCTCTTTCTGTAACTTCTAATCCAAGGTAGTTAATTATCTATTGGGACTTCTTCACGCTCTCTTTTCTTTCCACAGTGACCTTGAAGACCACGTGTTAAGGACAGCTGTATCACCAGACAGAACCTTGATCTCTGACTCAACTTCTGGAGGAGAGATGTTCAGGTAGGCCATCTAATCAGGAATTTTTCATGTGGTAAAGGTAAAATTGATTGTGCTAAACCACTGAGTTTGGAGTCGTTACAGCAATGTAGTCTACCCTGCATAATACAGTGACTCAGGAGTGAGCAAGGAGATCAAAAGAGAAACTAGTTTGAAGTTTAAAATAGTCAACAAAATAATTAATGTAAAAGTGGTTTGAAACATAAAGTACTTAACAGATACGAAAGATTTGTATTACCAATCCACAACACAACTAATGCTCTTGAGTAATCAGATTGATATATGGGAACTTGATTTTCCTGGTATTTTCCCTAGATTTCATTGCAATTCTCTTTACAAAACTTAATTTAAATTAATACAATAAAAACATAAGCTGCTAATGAAAAATGAGTAGTTCATTTGTGAACATTTAGCAAAAATAAAATAAATAACATTTTAAAAATATTTCTTTTGACCCCATTTAGTTCACTATTGTTAATAAAGAGACTGTGCTACACTGAAAACTAAATACCAGACTGAGAAAATGGGGACAATATAGACAATGTAATAATGGGTTCCTTTCTTGACTATGTAGTTTGCTTTAAGAAAAATTACCAATACTATGCGGAGAGTTGGACAGATCTGGGTTTGGTTCCAGCCTTGGCTCTTGACTAAGTCACCTTATTCAATCTTCCAGCTGGGTGTGTTTTATTATCCGTGAAATAAACTGGTTAGACCAAATGTCCTCAAAGGTTCCTTCTAGTTCCAAAATGCTTATATTTATCCATCTATCATTCATGCAGTTTTCTATTTTTTTGGAGAGAAATAAAGACAGTGAGGTGGGTTTTCTGGTTGTTGTTGTTTTTTGTTTGTTTGTTTGTTTGTTTAAGAAGCATATGTATTCCCTGAGCTAAGTTATCATTTCTATAGAGAGGAAAGAATAAGGGAAGAGGGAAAAGTCAGACTTTCCTTCCACGTTTATTTTATTTCTTTAGTCTCAAGATGATATTCCAGCTCCCTGTCACTAATAAAACATCTAGTACAGGTGACCTATTATACAATTCTGATAATGAAGCTTATAAAAAAGATCGCATTATAATCAATGCTATTTATTGTACACTTATGGTGTGTCAGGTACTGTGCTAGGCATTCAAAAAATTATCATTTGATAACAGCAACCCTATAAGGTGACTGCTATTATTATACCAGCTTTAGTAATGAGAAAACTGAGGTTTCAAAAGGTTATCTAAGATAATACAAAAATAGTGAGTGAGAGACAGGATTTAAATCCAAATCTCCCTAACTCTTATAAACAAAACAATATATAGAAAAGCTGATGTCCAGTGTCCAGAGTATGTACAAATATATAGATATAGACATAAATATATAGACAGAGATTAAATAGACGTTAATTGTCAGACAAATATATATATATATATATATATATATGATAAAAAAGGATAAAGAAAAGCACCACCTGGAAGTTTCTTTTGATACTTCTTCTTGCCTTAACTATGGTTTTCTGGATGTTCAATGCCGTATATGGGTATTTCATTCAAAATTTCAAATTACACACACAAATTTCCTGCCAAACATTTCTTAAGTCATGAGAAAAAAAAAAGCCAAGACTTATGGGGAATTTTTCCTGGGGAATATGAACACTAGAATCTCTGTTGATTGGTACTGGCAAAATTATCTTTTTGATAGATAATATTATGATCATAGTGTACAGGGAATAATAGAACTGAGTTATGAAACAAGATGGACTGAATTGAATGGAAATTGTCCATTGAGAAGAAGATAGCTAAACTGCTTGCTTATTCTGTCACTGGGGAAGTTACCATGTATACACCTATGACTATGGTCAACAGTCTTAGTTGGTATGGAAGCTAGAGATCATTACTTCATCAAACAATGAAAAACAAACTCTCCAGGGATTGTTTTTGCAAATTCATCTTTTTTCCCATCTTAGTGCCACTCCTTGCCACCACAGGTATTCCATAACCTGGCCAAAAGTTTATTAGAATGGATTAATAATAGTATGGCTACCATAAGCCGTCATGTCATTATATCCTTTAGGTATTTTAAGGGGTACTTTGAAAAATGCATGAAAAAATTCTTCTCAGTACATAAGCCATATAAACTCTAGGCAGGACAGACAATTCAAGAGAGTGATAATTCCCTGTACGCTTAAGTGAGAAAGCAGAATGGCCACTTATATCCCCTGACATATAAATTTCTTGGCAAACATGAGTGCTTAGAAAGTTTATTCTCTGGTAAATCCATCTGATAATCTTTATTGTGGCTCAATTTTTAACAAATATGTTATTTTGAAATAATTAAAGATTCACAGGAAGATGCAAAGAAATATACAGGGAGGGCCAAGCGTGGTGGCTCACAACTGTAATCCTAGCACTCTGGGAGGCCGAGACTGGAAGATCACTCTGAGCTCAGGAGTTCAAGACCAGCCTGAGAAAGAGGGAGATCCTGTCTCTAAAAAAAAAAATAAAAAGCAAAGAAAAAAACAAATATGCAGAATATACAGGGAGATCCTATAAACACTTCACCTGGCCTCCTCCAATGACATCTTGAATACTTATAATACTATGTAAAAGTCAAGCAATTGACATTGGAAAAATCCTTGCACTTAAGTTTGACCAGTTACATATGTACTAATTTGTTTCAGTGTGTTTTCACATATGTGTGTTTGTGTAGCTCTATGCAGTTTAACACATGCATAGCTTTATATTACTTCCACCACAATCCATATACTTAATTGAACCATCACCAGATAATTCCCAGGTGTTACTCTTTCATAATCACAACACTGAAAATTTTTATTGCCTTCTATTTTTTTTTATTTCAATGTATTAAGAGAGTACAAATGTTTTTGGTTACATGGATCGCTTTAGTTATGATTGAGTCACAGCTATAAGTGTGTAGCTTACACTTTTATTTATTTATTTATTTCAGCTTATTATGGGGGTACAAAAGTTCAGCTTATATATATTGCTCATGTCTCTCCCATCCCCCGGAGTCAGAGCTTCAAGCCCGTCCATTCCCCAGAGAGTGCACATCGCACTCATCATGTAGGTATACATCCATCCCCTCCCCACACCCCCCACCTCAGTCCGATACCCAATTGATGTTATTCCCAAATGTGCACTTAGGAGATGCTCAGGGGAACAAATTTGCTGGTGAGTACATGTGGTGCTTATTTCTCCATTCTTGGGATACTTCACTTAATAGAATGGGTTCCAACTCTCTCCAGGAGAACAAAAGGGATTCTATATCAACGTTACTTCTTATAGCTGAGTAATACTCCATGGTATACATATACCACATTTTACTAATCCACTCATGAATTGATGGGCATTTGGGTTGTTTCCACATCTTTGCAATTGTGAATCGTGCTGCTATAAATATTTGGGTACAGGTGTCTTTTTTATAGAATGTCTTTTGTTCTTTTGGGTAGATGCCCAATAATGGGATTGCTGGATCGAATGGTAGGTCTATTGGAATCTGTTTAAGGTATCTCCATGATACTTTAAACAGGGGTTGCAATAGTTTGCAGTCCCACCAGCAGTGTATGAGTGTTCCTTTCTCTCTGCATCCACACCAACATGTATTGTTTGGGGACTTTTTATAAAGGCCATTCTCGCTGGAGTTAAGTGATATCTCATTGTGGTTTTGATTTGCATTTCCCTGATGATTAGAGATGTTGAGAATTTTTTCATGTTTTGGGGGCGTTATTGTGTCTTTTGAAAAGTTTCTGTTCATGTCCTTTGTCCACTTTTTGATAGGGGTGTTCGATTTTTTCTTGCTGATTTTCCTGAGTTCTAAATAGATTCTAGTTATCAGTCCTTTATCAGATGTGTAGCATGCAAAATTTTTTTCCCATTCTGTAGGTTGTCTGTTTACTCTTGTGACAGTTTCTTTGGCTGTGCAGAAGCTTTTCAATTTGATCAGGTCCCATTTCTTTATTTTTGTTGTTGTTGTGATTGCCTTAGGGGTCTTCTTCATAAATTCTTTGCCTAGGCCAATGTCTCTAAGAGTCTTTCCCACATTTTCTTCTAGAATTCTAATACTTTCACACCAAGGTTTAACTCAGTTATCCACCGAGATTTGATTTTTTTTGTGAGTCCTGTTTCAGTCTTCTACATGTGGCTATCCAGTTTTGCCAGCACCATTTATTGAATAAGGATTCTTTTCCCCAGAGTATGTTTTTGTATGCTTTGTCAAAGATTAGATGGCTATATGAGGATGGTTTTATATCTGGGTTATTGATTGTGTTCCACTGGTCTGTGTCCCTTTCTTGTGCCAATACAAACCAGTTTTAATAATCACAGCCTTGTAGTATAGTTTTAAGTCCGGTAAGTTAATACCTCCCATTTTGTTCTTATTGCTTAAAATTGCTTTTGCTATACGGGGTCTTCTCTGGTTCCATCCAATGCGTAAAATTATTTTTTCTATATCTGTGAAAAATGATGTTGGTAATTTAATACAGAATGCATTGAATCACTTTGGGTAGTATAGACATTTTAACAACGTTGATTCTTCTGATCCATGAGCATGACATGGTTTTCCACCTGTTTACGTGGTCTGCGATTTCCTTCCTCAGTGTTTCATAGTTCTCCCTGTAGAAGTCTTTTGCCTCCTTAGTTAAATGTATTTCTAGGTACTTCATTTTCTTTGTTGCTATTGTGAAGGGTATTGAGTCTTTGATTTGGTTCTCGGTTTGACTGTTATTGGCATATATGAATGCCTCTGATTTGTGTGTATTGATTTTGTATCCTGAGACTCTACTGAATTCATTTATCAGTTCCAGGAGTCTCTTGGTTGAATCCTTAGGTTTTTCTAGATATAATATCATATCATCCACAAAGAGTGAGAGTTTGATCTTTTCTGTCCCCATCTGGACACCCTTGATTCTGCTGTCTTGCCTGATTGCTCTCGCAAGGACTTCCAGCACTATGTTGAATAGCAGTGGGGATAGTGGGCAAACTTGTCTGGCCCACTTAAAACATTTACATTTAAAGTAATTATTTATGTGTTAACTTCAATGTCTGTAACTTTATTTTATTTTTGAACTGTACCCCCAGCTTTACTGAGGTATAATTCACAAATAAAAATTGTATAAATTAATGGTATACAATGGAATGGTTTGATGTATGTTATGAAATTATCATAATAAAATTAATTAAAATATCTATTACCTCATATAGTTTCCATGTGTGTGTATGTGCATGTGTACGTGTAGTGAGTACACTTAACATCTACTCAGCAAATTTCAAGTATATAATATGGTATTATTAAGGATATTCACCATACTGTACATAAGATCCCCATAACTTATTCATTTATAACTGAAAATTTTTACCCATTGACTAAAATCCCCCCATTGCTCTCACACTCAAGCCATTAGCAGCCATTGTTCTACTCTCGGCTTCTATGAGTTTGGCTTTTCTTAGATTTCATGTATCTATAAAAACATACCATATTTGTCTTTCTGTGGCTTATTACATTTGACATAAAGACTTCCAGGTTTTTATAGCTGAGTTATACTCCATGGTATACATACACCACATTTCACTAATCCGCTCATGTACTCATGGGCATTTGGGTTGTTTCCACATCTTTGCAATTGTGAATTGTGCTGCTACAAACATTCAGGTGCAGATGTATTTTTTATAGAATGACTTTTGTTCTTTTGGGTAGATGCCCAATAATAAGATTGCTGGATTGAAGTATCCCAAGAATGGAAAAATATGCACCACATGTACTCACCAGCAAATTGGTTTCCCTGATCATCACCTAAGTGTACATTTGGGAATAACACCAATTGGGGGTTGGACAGATGTGGGGGTTGGGGGGAGGGGATGGGTGTATACCTACATAATGAGTGTGATGCGCACTGTCTGGGGAATGGACACACTTGAAGCTCTTAATCGGGGTGGGGGGACCACGGGCAATATACATAACCTAAACTTTTGTACCCTCATAATAAGCTGAAATTATAAAAATATAGTAAACCAAATCCAACAATATATAAAAATAATAATAAAAAAAGACTTCCAGATTCATCCAAGTTATCCCAAATGGCAATATTTCTTTCATTTGTAGCTGAATAATATTCCATTATAATTTTATACACACACATATCACCTTTTCTTTATTGATTTATACATTAACAGACACTTTGGATGTTGACATATCTTGGCTAACACGAATAATGCACAAACACCATGGGAGTGTAGATTTCTCTTCAAGATACTGATCTTATTATTGTTTTGGATATATAACAAGAAGTGGAATTTCTGTATTGTATGGCACTTATATATTTTTTTTTTTTTGAGAAACCGACATACTATTTTCCACAATGACTGCACCAATTTACAGTCCCACCAAGGGTATACAAGTGTTATCATTTCTTCACACTCTAGCTAACACTTCTTGTCTCTTATCTCTTTGATAATGGCCATTTTAACAGGTATAAAGTAATATCTTATTAGACTTTTGATTTGCATTTCCCTGATGATTAGTGATGTTGAGCACATTTTCATATACCTGTGGGACTTTGTATGTCCTTTTTCAAAAAACATCTATTCAGGTCATTTGCCTATATTTCAATGAGATTATTTGATGCTTTTGCTATTGAGTTGTAAATGCCCATTATACATTTTGAATATTAAACCCTAACCAGATATATTTATTGCAAATATTTTCTCCAATTCCATAGGTTTCTTTTTCATTTTTTCCGTTTTGATAATTTCCTTTGCTGGGCAGAAACTTTTTCATTTGGTGTAGTCTTACTTACTTATTTTTGCTATTGTTGCCTGTGGTTTTTGTGTCATATCCAAAAAGTCATTGTCAAGACCAACATCAAGTAACATTTTGTCAATGTTTTCATCTAGAGGTTTTATAGTTTAAATTCTTACATTTAAGTCTTTAATCCATTTCAGTTTAATTTTTGTAAGTGGTGTAAAATAATGATCTAATTTTATTCTTTTGCATGTAGATATTCAGTTTTCCCAACACTATTTATTGAAGAGACTATCATTTCCTCATTGTTCTTGCTGCCCTTGTCAAAGATCAGTGGATCATATGTGAGGGCTGTCTGAAAAGCATCTAGCCATTGTTAATATATCGAGAACAGTTTGCATGACATCTATGTAACCTGGCAGCCAAAGACAGTGGACTGTAATACACATGCGTGAACAATGACAACTTTACCTTACTAGTCAGTGGGGCGCTAGATACCCTTTAGTAAGCATGTATACTGTGTGGCCATCACATTCAAAATGACTCAGCAAGTAGAGCAACAAATCTGCGTTAAATTTTGTGTTAAGCTTGAACAATCCTCCGCAGAACATATTCAAATGATTCAGATGGCTTTTGGGGACAATGCAATGAGTGCAGTGCAAATAAAAGTGTGGCACAAACCCTTCAAACTTGGTAGAAAATCTGTTGAAAGTGATTCATGTTCCAGAAGGCCTGTAAGAAGCAGAACACCTAAGAATGTTGAACGTGTATGGGTTAGGTTAAGACTGCTGGGAGAACTGTGTGAAGTTCCAAGGTGCCTACTTTCAAAGGGAATGACACATCACTGGCTTATGTACAATGTTTCTTGTCTCTTGTATCTTCTCCAATAAATATCTGTATTTTTCATATTGTATGGCTCAATACATTCTGGACAGCCCTCATGTGTGTAGGTTTATTTCTGGGCTCTCTATTCTGTTTCATTGGTCTACATATATGTTTTTATACCAGTACCATACTGTTTTCATTACTCTAGCTTTGTAATATAGTTTGAAATCAGGAAGTGTGATGGCTTCAGCATTGTTCTTTCTTAAGATTACTTTGACTATTCCAGGCTTTTTGTAGATTTATATAAATTTGGGGATTTTTTTTCTATTTCTATGAAATATGACTTTTCAATTTTGAAAGGAACTGCATTGAATCTGTAGATATTCATGGGTAGTATCAACATTTTTAAAAATATTGATTCTTCAAATCTATGAACACGGGATATCTTTTCATTTATTGTGCCTTCAATTTCTTTTATAAATGTCTTATAGTTTTTGTTTACAGATCTTTCACCTCCTTGGTTATATTTATTCCTAAATTTTGATTTTTTGAATCTATTTTAAATTGAATTATTTTATTGATTTATTTTTGGGTAGTGTTATTAGTGTATAGAAACACAACTGATTTTTGTATGTTGATTTTGTATCCTAAATTTATTTATTAGGTCCTAAATTTTTTTGGCACAGTATTTAAGGTTTTTTTATATTTGAGATCATGTCATATACAAATAGAAACAATTCAACTTCTTTCCTTCCAATTTTCATGCCTTTTATTCCTTTTTCTTGCCTAATTTTCTAGGTAGGACTTCCAGTACTATTTTGAATAGAAATGTGTCTACATTTTATTATTTATTTTCTTTTTGTTCTCTCCTTGTTCATTTGTCCTTGGATTTCTTGATATTTTATAATGCAATTTTGATACATTTATGCTTTTTTATACTTTGTGTTTATTACTTAGCAATTGTTCTAGGTGTTACCATGTATGTATACAGATAATTTAACAGAGCCTACAGGTGTTGAAGATTTACCACTACAATTGAAGTATAGAAGTTTTACTTCCATAAGGTATCTTTACTCTGATACTTTAAAAATACAATTTTCTTAAGTATTTATTTTATGGATGCTGAGGACCATCTCAGATAGTGTCATAACTTTTGTTTTAACTATGAATTATAATTTAAAAACACACAAGGTGAAGAATAATCCATTATATTCACCTGTATTTTTATCTATTCCCTTATCCTCCTGTTATTTCTGAAGGTACTACCTTTCTTTATTTAATCTGTCCAATCTTCTCTTGTTATCATTTTATTTCTGTTTAAAGAGATTTCTTTATGCATTGGCTGAGGATAGGTCTTTGGCAACAAATTTCCTTTGTTTTTCTTCTTCTGGAAAGTCTATTTATTTCCCCTCCATTCCTGAATGATAGTTTTATTAGACATATGATTAATAATTAACAGTTCTTTTCTTTCAGTATTTAAAAAAATATCATGATACTTCTTCTGCCTCCCTAATTTCATATAAAAAATTTACTGTAATTAGTGTTCTTGTTCCTGTATAGATAATGCATTATATCTCTCTGGATATTTTTAATGTTTTTTGTTTGTCTTCAGTTTTCAGAAGTTAATTATGATGTGTCTGGGTATAGATTTCTTTGTGATTATGTTATTTGTGGTTCTCTCATTTCTTGAATCTGTAAGTTTATGTCTTTTGCCAAATTCAACAATGTTTTCACCAATAATTCTAATACTTTTTCATTGACACACTTTTTTGCCTCTCCTTCTGGTACTCTGATAATAAGAATGTTAGATCATTTATAATTGTCAAAGAGATAACCATTCATTTTCTTCTAGTCTATTTTCTTTGTGTTATTTTGATTGAGTAAATCTTATCAATATGGTTTCTGGTTAACTGATTCTAGCCTCTGTGATTTTTCATCTACTATTAAGCTCATCCAGCAAGTTTTATTTACTTATCTTATTGTAATTTCCCATTGTAAAATTATCCTTTGGTTCTTTTTTTATTGTTGCCATATTCTATTTTTGTCATTTGTTTCAAATTATTTATTGATTGTTGAAGCATTTTTATGATAGCTGCTTTAAAATCCTTGTCAGTTAATCCCATGATCGGATTCATCTCAATAGTTGCATTATGTGTTTTTTTTTTTTTTTCCTTAATCAAACTGTGTTTTTCCTGTTCTTGGTACAACGAGAATTTCTATTGCATACTGGACATTTTTGTTAATTTTGTTAAGAAACTCTTGATTCACCTAAAGCTTCTATTTGAGCAAGAAATCAGTTAGGTTTGACATATAGGCTCTACCCCAATTTTTGAAATTTAGTTCCAATGACAGTTTATTTTCTGAGCCCTTATGATATTATTCTCATCTGTTTTATTCTTCTAGTGCTGCTGAAACTATCACTTAATATCTGCTCATGCTGCTAGTGGGAATACAACGTACTTTCCTGGCTTTCTGATCCCTGACTGACCATTTTCAGGTGGACGAAGTGAAGCTACTGGGTTAGTATCTTTTTATGCCACTGAGAAAAGGAAAGAAAGACATAGATGTTTGATATTCCTACTTCTCCTGGTAGATGAGACCACCCACCATTGTCTCAGTTGTGACAAAGTGCTTTGGATAATCAGTGGCATCACTGATGCCATGCTTGCTGAAGGTTAGATCATTGGCTCAATTCTGATTATGAAGTGGGCTTAGGAAGATCTGGGGCTTCCATGTGCCACTGCTGCCAGTGTATGAGACCACCTATGGGTACCCAGATTGTGGAGCAGGGATTGAGTGGTTACGGTTTTATTGCCAACTGCCAATGTGCTAGTTGTATAAGTAGGGGCAGGAGTTGGGAAGCCCCACCAAATCTCTGTTGGACTTCTCCTCCATTTTAGGTCCTTTGGCAAGGGAGAGAAGGTTTTTTTCACTTTTTATTCTTTGTCTGCAACTTTTAGTAGTTCTGGGTTGCAGGCCTCTCTGGTGTTCTATTCAGGGATGTATGAGAGATAAGATGAAAAACCAGGGAACTCAATACTGAATAATACCTGAGGATGTGAGGTATCTAGCCAATCTTCCTTCTTCTTTCCAGCTTACAAAGTCTTTTCGTCATTGTCTATTGAATAATTTTCAGAGTATTCAGCTGTATTTAAATAAGACAAAGGAAAAGTGAGTCTGTGCCATCTTTTCATAAAACCAGAAGCTCCAGGTCAAATTTTTAAAATTTTTGGAAACATTCAGTTTGAATCCACTTTGTTTAGTTGACAAAAGCAAAAATAAAAAAGCCCTGGTATTGTTATTATGAACTGTGATTGGATGACTGCTGGCTGATATCTACAATCATGTGCATCAGCACAGAATGCATACCACATGTGAATGAGCCTACTCATTCTTCAGTTTCAGTAGGTAATATTCTTGTTAATCATTGACAGTCATTTTCCTCTGCTCTACCTTACTGAACATTCTTTTAGACATATAATGCATAGAATTATACAACAATATAATGATAATGACAAGATGATACTGGAACGAAAACAAAGATTCAAAGGAACAAAATAGAGAAGCTAGAAATAAATCCACATATTTACAACCAAATGACTTTGCCAAAGAAGTCAAGAATACCCATTAGGGAAGGGACAGTCTCTCCAATAAATGGTTCTGGGGAAACTGAATATACAAAGGCAGAAGAATGAAGCTAAAACCTTATTTCTCACCATATACAAAAATAAAATTGAAATGATCTAAGACTTAAGACCCAAAACCATGAAACTAATAGAGGAAAACAGGAGAAACTCTTAAAGATGTCAAACTGGGCAAAAAATTTATGTATAAGACATCAAAAGCAGAGGAAATGAAAGCAAAAATAGATAAATAAGATTGTATTAAATTAAACGTTTCTGCACATTGGATAAGAACTTCAATCAACACAATGAAGAGACATCCTGTAGAATGAAAGAAAATATTTGGAAACTATTCATCTGACAAGAGATTAACATACAGAAGATATGAGAAGCCCAAACAACTGAAAAGTAAAAACCAAATTGTCTAATTTTAAAAATGAGAAAATGATTTGAGTACACATTTCTCAAAGTAAGACAAAAAGTGACCAAAATGTATGTGAATGCATGCTCAACATCACCACGTATCAGAGAAATTCATATAAAAACAACAATGAGATATCATCTCACCCTAATTGTAATGGCTATTATCAAAAAGAAACAAAATAGAAAATGATGGTGAAGATGCACAGAAAAAGAAATGGTTATATGCTGTTGGTGGAAATGCCAGCAATTCCATTACTGAGGATATGTCCAAAGAATTAGAAGTTGGTATTTCAAAGAGATATCTGTACTTCCATGTTTATCACAGTGCTATTCACAATAGCCAAGATATGGAATTAACCAAAGTGTCAATGAACAGATAAATGGATAAAGAAAATGTGGTATGTATACAAAAGGAAAACTATTTAGCTATAACAAATGAAATCCTTTCAGTCAAAACAACATGTATGAGCCTGGAGGACATTATGTTAAGTGAAATAAGTTAGGCACAACAAATAAACAATCATATTTAGAAGCTAAAAAAGTTGATCTCATAGAAGTAGATAGTAGAATAGTGATTACTATAGGCTGAGAAGTGGATCGGGGTGGAGAGGATAGGGAAAGATTCGTAAACAGATACAAACAAATGTAAAACTATATGATAAACACATATCAGAATACGTACTATCTTTAAAGTGCCCAAAGCAATCTATAGATTCCGTTCAGTCTGTATCAAAACGAGTCATTTTTCCCAGAATTGTTAAATAGAAAAAAAAATCCTAAAACTCATTTGGAACCATAAAAGAACACAAATAGCCAAAGTAATCCTAAGCAAAAAGAACAAATCCGGAGGCATCACATTACCTAACTCAAAATTACACTACAAGAATATATTAACTAAAAGAGCATGGTACTGGTAGAAAAATAGATACAAACATCAATGGAACAAATTAAAGATTCAGAAATTAGTCTACAGCCAACATATCTTTGATAAAGTTGACAAAAACATACAGTGGGGAAAGAACACCTCTTTCAATAAATGGTGCTAGGAAAATTTGATTGCTGTATGCAGAATAATGATACTGGAGCCCTATTTCTCAACATATGAAAAAAGCAACTTGAGATGTATTAAAGACTTAAATGTAAGAACCGAAACTATAAAAATACTGGAATAAAACCTAGGGATAACTCTTTTTGACATTGGTCTAGAAAAAAAATTCCTGACTAAGATCACAAAACCACAGCAACACAAACAAACAGAGACAAATGGGACTTAATTGACTTAAAAAGCTTTGGCACAGCAAAAGAAATAATAAACAAAGTGAACAGACAGCCTAAATATTGGGAGAAAATATTTGTAAACTATGAAACTGACAGGGAAATAATATTCAGAAATCATGAAGAACTCAAACAAGTGAACAATAAAAATAAAAACAAATAACACCATTAAAAAGTGGCCAAAGGACATGAATTGACATATCTCAAAAGAAGAAATACAAATGGCCAAAAAAGTACGAAAAAATGCTCAACATCACTAATCATTATGGAAGTGCAAATTGCAACCACAAGAAATATCATCTTACATTAATCAGAATGGCTATCACGATCAAGTAGGCTTCATGCAAGAGATGCAGGAGTGGTTCAACATATGAAAATCTGTAAATGTAACTCACCATATAAATAGAAGCAAAAATAAAGACCATATGATCCTCTCAATAGATGTAGAAAAAGCATTTGACAAAATTCAACACCCTTTTATGATCAGAATGCTTAACAAAATAGGCATAAACGGGACCTACCTAAAAATGATACAAGCCATATATGAAAAACCCACAGTCAACATCATACTGAATGGGGAAAAATTGAAAGCATTCCCACTCAGAACTGGAACCAGACAAGGCTGCCCACTGTCCCCATTACTTTTCAACATAGTATTGGAAGTCCTTGAGAGAGCTATCAGACAAGAGAGCAGAATCAAGGGTGTCCAAATGGGGGCAGAAGAGATCAAACTCTCACTCTTCGCTGATGACATGATGTTGTATCTGGAAAACCCCAAGGACTCAACCAAGAGACTCCT
>MPIZ01001206.1:71964-85932 GCA_003258685.1 Prolemur simus
GGACCTGATTAAATTAAAAAGCTTCTGCACAGCCAAAGAACCAGTCATGAGAGTAAACAGACAACCTACACAATGGGAAAAAATTTTCGCATACTACACATCAGATAAAGGACTGATAACAAGAATCTATTTAGAACCTAGGAAAATCAGCAAGAAAAAATCAAACAACCCTATCAAAAAGTGGGCAAAGGACATGAATAGAAATTTTTCAAAAGAAGATATAAGAATGGCTAACAAACATATGAAAAAATTCTCAACATCTCTAATCATCAGGGAAATGCAAATGAAAACCACAATGAGATACCACTTAACTCCGGTGACAATGGCCTTTATCAAAAAATCCCAAAACAACACATGTTGGCGTGGATGCGGAGAGACAGGAACACTCATACACTGCTGGTGGGACTGCAAACTAGTGCAACCCCTGTGGAAAGCATTATGGAGATACCTTAAACAGATTCAAGTAGACCTACCATTCGATCCAGCAATCCCATTCTTGGGCATCTACCCAGAAGAACAAAAGTCATTCTACAACAAAGACACCTGTACCCAAATGTTTATAGCAGCACAATTTACAATTTCAAAGATGTGGAAACAACCCACATGGCCATCAATCCATGAATGGATTAGTAAATTTTGGTATATGTATACCATGGTGTATTACTCAGCTATAAGAAATAACGGTGATACGACATTTCTTTGGTTCTCCTGGAGAGAGTTGGAACCCATTATATTAAGTGAAGTATCCAAAGAATGGAAAAACAAACATCACATGTACTCACCAGAAATTTGGTTTCCCTGATCATCACCTAAATGCACATCGGGGAAGGATACCAATTGGATATCAGACTGAGACGGGGGGTGGGCTGAGGGGATGGGTGTATGCCTATATGATGAGTGCGTTGCACACCCTCTGGGTAATGGTCATGCTTGAAGGTGCTGACTCGTGGAGTTGGGTGTGGGGGAAGGGGATGGATGTATGACTACATGGTGAGTGCCAAGCGCACTGTCTGGAGAATGGACACACTTGATGCTCTGACTCAGGGGGATGGGCAGGACATGGACAATGTATATAACCTGAGGTTTTGTACCCCCATGAAGAGCTGAAATAAAAAAAAAATAAAAGAACACATTTTGGAAAGGATGCAGAGAAAAAGGGACACTTATATACTATCATTGAAAATGTAAATTACTACCACTTCTATGGAAACCAGTATACAGATTTTTCAAATAACTACAAATGGAACTACAATTCAATCCAATAACCCCACTACTGGGTTTCTACAAAAAGGAAAAAAATCATTATAACCAAAAAATGCCTGCGCTTGTATCTTTATCGCAGCACTATTCACAATAGCAAAAATGTGGAACCAACCTAAGTATTCATCAACTGATAACTGGACAAAGAAAATGTGACATACATGTGCAATTGGATAATACTAAGCCATAAAAATGAATGAAATCATGTATTTTGCGGCAACAAAGATGTGACTGGAGACCATCATCATAAGTGAAGCAATTCAGAAACAGGAAGTCAAATACTACATATCTTTAATTATAAGTGGAAACTAAACAATATATACACATAGAGTATGGAATGATAGATATTGGAGACTCAGAAGGGTGGGATGATGGAAAATTATTTTATGAGTAAAATACATTATTTAGGTAATAAATACTCTAAAAACCCACACTTTGCCACTACACAATATATCTATGTAACAAAATTGAACTTGTACCCCTTAAATTTATACAAATTTTTAAAAGATCCAAAATTATATCCAAAAAGAAGGTATAAGATTTAGTGTTCTCTAGCACTTTAGGGTGACTATAGTTAAAAAATTATTTAATGTGTACTTTTAAATATTAATAGATAGAAAGGAAGATTTTAAATATTCCCAGCAATAAGAAATGACAAATATTTGAGGTCATAAGTATGCTAATTACTCTTATTTCATCATTACATATAGTCCACATGTATTGAAATATCACACTGTACCCATAAATATGTACAATTAATTTGTGTCAATTGATTTATACTATCAATGGTGAGATGAGCCTGACATAGCAAGATGTAAAGATAATGTTTAAAGGGAATTTTTGTTTCTGAATGAAAACAATTTTGATAAAGGGAATAATCATCGCTACTTAATCTTCATAATTCACTGCAATTCAACCCAATTCATAATAGAATTTATTATGAAAATTAATTCTAAAATTTATTTGAAGAAATGATACCCAAGAATAGAACAAACAATTATGAAGAAGAACAAAAAGGGAATATGTCACTGCCAGATTTTCAGATAAGTCATAAAGCTATAATGTATTTTTAAAAAGTGATATTTAAACAACTTTAGACAGCAAGAGCAATGGTACAAAACAAAGTCCAAAAAAAAATAAAACATGAATTTATATGTGTATGTATATATATTTTCAATCAAAGATGGAATTATAGATCAGGTAGGAAAAATGTTCTATATAGTATTAGATTTTAAATAATTGGTTTTCCATATAAAAACAATAAAATTAATTCCCTATCTCACACATATACCAAAAATAAATTCGATATTCTTTATATATAAAAGAACTCAATGTAAAAAGACAAAACTACAGATATTTTGGTAAAAAGTAGAAATATATATATGTTATATCTATATCTACATATATATATATATCTCAAGGTAGAAATAGGTTTTATGAATAAGACAAAACAAGCACAAACTATAATAATAAATGTTGATAAATTTGGTAACTGAAAAAAATATCTATATAACAATACTATAAAAAAAGAAGAAATGCATGTTAGAGACTAGGATATAATGTTTCCAATTTATAAAACTTAGCTCCTAAAAATCAAAAAGTAAAAGAAAATATATAAAAATAAACACATGGTGATCAATTCACAAAGGAGTAAATCTGAATGAGCAACAAATATAAAAAAGATGAACTTCACTACTTAGGGAAAAGCAAGTTAAAATGACAGTGAAATATTTTTCCAAATTCATAGTAAGGGAACTGTATTTTTCAAAAAATAGCAGCACTAAGGGCATTAAAATTAGTCAAAAATTTTTTGAACAAATTGGAAACTATGTAAAAATCATGAAATTTGCATAGAAAATGATTCACCAATACAACTTCAAGGTACTCAAAATATAGCACGTGCACAAAGAAAACCTGTACACAAATATTTATTGAAATGTTTTGCCACAGTGGAAATTTGGAGGAAGGTCTAAAATGTGAAAAGTAATAGAAGGAGGGGGCAGAAGAAGATGATCATATAGAAAACTCCAATGTTCATCCCTGAACATGAACAGCAAATCCAACAATTATCCACTGAAGGAAGCACCCTCAGAAGAATAAAAAAACAGGTAAGTAATCACAGTACCCAAACATTTACAGACATTCACAAGCATCAAGGTCATCCAGGAAAATATGACTTCACAAATGAACTAAATAAGATACCAGTGAGCAATCCTGGAGTGATGGAGACATGTGCTGTTTCAGACACAAAATTCAAAATAGCTGTCCTAAATAACCTCAAGAATCTGTTTAGCAAAAGCAATTTTAGGCAATAAGAACAAAATTGGAGGTATTAACTTATCAGACTTCAAACTATACTATAAGGCTGTGGTTATTAAAACTGTATGGTATTGGCACAAGTGCAGAGACACAGACCAGTGGAACAGAACTAAAAATCCAGATATAAAACCATCCTTATATAGCCATCTAATCTTTCACAAAGCAGACAAAAACATACTCTGGGGAAAAGAATCCTTATTCAATAAATGGTGCTGGGAAAACTGGATAGCCACATGTAGAAGACTGGAACAGGACCCACACCTTTCACATCTCACAAAATTCAAATCATGGTGGATAACGGATGGAAACTAAGGTGTGAAACTATTAGAATTCTAGAAGAAAATGTAGGAAAGACTGTTACAGATATTAGTCTAGGCAAAGAATTTATGAAGAAGACCCCTAAGGCAATCACAGCAACAACAAAAATAAATGAATCGGACCTGATTAAATTAAAAAGCTTCTGCACAAAGAAAGAGTCACAAGAGCAATCAGACAACCTACAGAATGGGAAAAAAATGTTTGCATTCTACACATCCGATAAAGGACTAATAACTAGAATCTATTTAGAACTCAGGAAAATCAGCAAGACAAAATCAAACACCCCTATCAAAAACTGGGCAAAGGACATGAATAGAAATTTTTCAAAAGAAGTCAGAAGAATGGCCAACAAACATATGAAAAACTGCTCAAAATCTCTAATCATCAGGGAAATGCAAATCAAAACCACAATGAGATTCCACTTAACTCCAGTGAGAACGGTCTTTATCAAAAAGTCCCGAAACAATACATGTTGGCGTGGATGTGGAGAGACAGGAACACTCATACACTGCTGGTGGGACTGCAAACTAGTGCAACCCCTGTGGAAAGCAATATGGAGATACCTTAAGCAGATTCAAGTAGACCTACCATTCGATCCAGCAATCCCATTATTGGGCATCTACCCAAAAGAACAAAATACATCCACACCCGAATGTTTATAGCAGCACAATTCCCTATCGCAAAGATGTAGAAACAACACAAGTGTCCATCAATCCATGAGTGGATTAGTAAAATGTGGTATATGTATACCATGAAGTATTACTCAGCTATAAGAAATAATGGTGATATAGAATATCTTATGTTCTCCTGGATAGAGTTGGAACCCATTCTACTAAGTGAAGTATCCCAAGAATGGAAAAACAAGCACCACATGTACTCACCAGCAGATTGGTTTCCCTGATCATCACCTAAGTGCACATTTGGGAATAACACCAATTTGGTGTCAGACATATGTGGGGGGGAGGGGATGGGTGTATACCCACATAATGAGTGCGATGCGCACTGTCTGGGGAATGGACACACTTGAAGCTTTGACTCGGCAGGGTGGGGGAGTATGGGCAATATACATAACCTAAGCTTTTGTACCCCCATAATATGCTGAAATTAAAAAAAGAACCTCAATAAACTTCAAAACATCATAAAGAAAGAATTCAGAAGCTTATCTGAGAAATTTAACAAAGAGATTGAAATAATAAAAACAAATCAAGCAGAAATTCTAGATCTGAAAAGTTAAATAGACAAACTGAAAAATTCAAGATAGTCTCTCAACAGTATAATTGATCAAACCAAATAAGAATTACTGAGTTTGAAACCATAATTTTTTAAAATACACAGTTAGAAGAGAAAAAAGAAAGAAGAAAAAAGAATGAATCATGTGTACAATAAGAAAATACCATAAAAAGGTGAAATCTAAGAGTTGTGGGCCTCAAAGAAGAGGTAGAGAAAAACTGTTGTAGAAAATTTACTCAAGAAAGAATTACAAGGAACTTTAAAAACTGGAAGAAGGATATCAATATTCAGGCACAAGAAGGACATACAACACCAACCATATTTAACCCAAACATGACTACCTCAAGGTATTTAATAATCAATTTCCCAAATGTCACAGATAAAGAAAAGTTTCTAAGGGAAGCAAGAAAAAAGAAAAAATAATAATATGGAAAGGAGCTCCAATACACTTGTCAGCAGACTTCTCAATGGAAAGATTACAGGCCAGGAAGGAATGGTATGACATATAGAAAATGCTAAGGGGAATAAAAAACCTAACCCCAGAATATTATGACTGTGAAAATATCCCTCAAATATGAGGGGGAAATAAAGACTTTCCTAAACAAACAAAAGCTGAGGGATTTTATCAACACCACACCTGTCTTACAATAAATGCTAAAAGGCATTCTTCAACATGAAAGAACATTAGTGAACAATAAGAAGTCATCTGAAGTTATAAACTCACTGCTACTGGTAAGTACACAAATACAGAATGCTCTAATCCTGCAATTGTGGTGTATAAACTGCTTATGTATTGAGTAGGAAGACTAAAAGACAAATTTACCAAAAATAATAGCTACAACAACTACTTGAGAGATAGATAGTATAAAAAATATAAATGAAACAGAAAAACTTCAAAAGTGGGAGGGGGATTGAATTCAAGTGTAGAATTTCTCCTAGACTTTTGTTTGCTTGATTATTTTTTTGTTTGTAAGCAGAGTTAATTTGTCATATATTTATAATACTTGATTACAAAATATTTTTGCAAGCCATTGGTAACCTGAAATTAAAACTATAAACCCTACCAACAATATACAAAAGATAAAAAGCAAGAAATTAAAATTCACTACCATAGAAAATCAGTTTTACTGAAATTAAGACAAGGAAGAAGGAAGAAAGAAAGAGAACCAAAAAAAAAAAAAAAAAAAAACAGAAATCAAATTACAACCTGGCAATAGTAAATCCTTACCTATCAATTATAACATTGAATGTGAATGGACTAAACTCACCAATTAAAAGACATAGGAGATCTAAAAATGGTGGGTTAGTGGTGACCTCCTGGCTCTCTGCTCCCAGAGTAGGAGGTGAAGAAATCAGGCGGCTATACACGAGTGGATTGCTCCCCGCCAAGAACAGTGTTGTTAATCTGAAGAGAAGCAGTGTGGAACAAGCAGTGCAGGAAAAAAAAAAAAGAGGTAAATCGGAGATGCGATTGCAAAGACTAGAGAGTGCAAGATATACAATAGGGAATAGAGTGTGGGACAGAGACACCTGCCGGGCCAGCCAGGGCAGTGTGATTTGACCCACAAGAGGATGCCCGGTTCCTCCACTGACCTCCACTTCCACTCAGACAGGGAAGCACCTGAAATCAGTGCAAAGTTGTGACACAGGATTACAGGCTCTGTGAAGAAGAGACAATAGAGGGTAACATTTTGAAGTGCCTGGTGCTCTGCGCTAGGACTGCACAGGGTGGGGGAGGGACTGGTCTGAGTGGACACTTCCTGTGAGGGAGTTTGGAGACAGGCACCTTGCCTCTTTCTGGCAGCGGGACTAGAACAAAGGAGGTGAATGCTGAAAATTGGACTCTGACCCTGGAAACTACCAAACATTCAGCTAGCTCAGGATGGACCAGAGAGAGCATAACCCTCTACTGGAAAGATGTGAGACAGCAGGAGTGTGATGAAGTGAGGACAGCTGGTGGCTTGTTGATTCAGCCCACCAAACTGGAATCTGCCAACCCCCAAGCAGTCACCCTCCAGTGCAGGCTCTCCACAGGTGGGCTGCTACCATTTTGGGGTCTACCCTTTTGAACTGGGTGTGGTGGGCTCCACCAAAAGAAATGGGGAGAAGTGACAAGAGCCACATTCTCTTCGTGAATCTGTAGGACTTTGGTGCTAAAAAGTAGTACATGATCTGTTGATTCACCTAGTCGGGCCGATGTCAGTGGGTGAAGCTGGAACTTAAGCATGTCCTCCCAATACTGGTGTTCCAGGGGAGGGAGGCCACCATCTGTGGGATCCCCAGATGCTGGGGAGTGAAGGCAACACACCTCCACCAGCCTGTCTCAGGCAACACACCTCCACCAGCCTGGCAATTTGTGCACTGGGCATGGTGGGCTCTACAATTGGAGGTGGGGAGAAGTGAAAAAACCCACTTTCCCTGTGTGACTGGCATGAATCTATGAGGTCTTGGTGCTAAGCAACAGAGGGCAGTCTATTGATTCAAGCTGCTGGACTGGCTTAGATCATCTGATAAGAACATAAGTCTAGGGCTTGCACTCCGCAACTGGGCAGCTGCCAGCTTTGGGGTGTGGGGACTGGGAAGGAAAATACTGGCCAGAGTCCTCAGCAATTGCACCATTTGAACCCTATCATCAGGAGCAGCCCCCAAGTGTGGTAAAAGAGTCTAGAAAAGCATTAGCGGCTCCCCCTAGCGGCAGATCAAGCAACCATAGAAGCACACACACTCAGGCTTGCAGGCACCAGTGTGATCTATCTTGCCATTAACTACACTTAAAGGGGGAACAGGGTACAAGTAACCATCGAAAATGGCAAGACTGTTCCCAAAGATCAGGGAATGCGTATACCCCATCCAGGGGACCATAACGCAAAACAGAGGCATCAGATTACATTGATAACTGGCTCCTCCATGCAAACTACAATCAACAACAAAGAGGGTAACCCCATAGTTTAACACAGTGCCTTCTATATCAAGCTATTAGAGGACAGTGGAGTCATACACGTGAGTGTGATCCACCACCTGGGAGTTTAAGCTGGGAGTCCAAATTCACTAATTTCCATTGGTAAGAGGTGAAGACAACAGGTCAGAGGTAATCCAGCTTGCTAAAATATCCATAAGGCAATAACAGGACCATTGCACCTCTTCCCAGCACTGTCAAGGAACATTCCTTTGGGGACTTGGAGATACGGCCATAAACCAGTAATAGCTCCCTCAGTTCTCAAAGAAGTAGCCTGATGGGAAATAATCAATGAAAGAATGCAGGTAGCATGAAAGATCAGAGAGAAAATCACTCCCAAAAGAAATCATTAGACCTTCAAAAATGGATACCAATTAAAACAAAATGATTAAAAGGACAAAACAAAAACTCCAAGTATGGACTGTAAGAAAGCTCAATTGAATTAAAGAGAAAATAAAAACCCAACAAAAAGAAGCCACAAGAAAAATACAAGAAATGAATGAAAAATTCTTTAAAGAAATTGAAATATTACAAAAGAACCAAACAGAAATACTGACAATGAAAGAGGCATTCAAGGAGCTACAAAACACAGTGGAAAGCCTTAAGAATAGAATGGATCATGCAGAGGAAAGAATCTAGGAACTTGAAGATAATGCCTATTTGCTAAACAAATCATATGAAGAAAAAGAACACAGAAACAAGAGACAAGAATAAAATATTAAAAATGTGGGATTATGTAAAGAAAACAAATATAAGAATTACAGGCATCCAGGAGAGAGAATAAGAAAATACAAGAGGGCTAGAAAATATATTTCATGGAGAACTGGAGAAAAACATGCCTGGCCTGGCCAGAAATCTAGATATCCTGGCATAAGAAGCACACAGAACTCCTGGGAGACTCAATGTGAAAAGGCAATCATCACATCACTTAGTTATTGGGCTAGCTTAAGTAAACACAAAAGAAACAATCCTTCAAGCAGTAAGATGAAATCAGCAGATAACCTACAAAAGAAAACCTAACAGACTAACTGCAGACTTCTAAACTGAAACCTTAAAAGCCAGAAGGTACTGGGTAACTATCCTTAAACTTCTAAAACACAATAATGGCCAACCTAGAATTCTTTACCTGGAAAAACTCAGTTTCATCTATGAGGGAGAAATACAGTCTTTCCCAGACAAGCAATCACTGACAGAATTTGCAAAGATCATACCTGTCCTGCAAGAAGTACTCAGACCTGCATTATACACTGAACAGTGCAATAGATACCCACCAAAGTGAAATCACTCGAGTTAAAGTCTGGAAATTGGATTCCACAAAGCCTCAAGAGGTGAAACAAAACAATAAGAATTTATCCAACAATATGAACATAAATCTAACCCAAATATAAATTCTCTCAATAAATGTGAATGGCTTGAATTGTCCTCTGAAGAGACATAGACTTGCTGAGTGGAGAAAAATTCATAAGCCAAGTATCTGTTGTCTCAAGGAAACACATCTAACCAACAAAGACGCTTTCAGATTCAAGGTCAAATGTTGGAAAACAAACTTCTGGGCAAACATAAGACAAAAGAAAGAGGGGGTAGCAATGCTTATTTCAGGTAACATAAATTTTAAAAGAGCAAAAGTAAAGAAAGACAAATATGGTGACTATATAATGGTTAAAGTAAAAATCCAACAAGAGGACTTAACAATTCTTAATATTTATGCACCCAACACAGGAACACCAAGGCACATAAAGCAAACCCTGTTTGATCTAAATAGCATGATACAAGGTAATGTCATAGTAGCTGGGGATTTCAACACCCCACTGACTGAACTGCACAGATCTTCTGAGCAGAAATAAGCAAAGAAACAATGGACTTAAACAGATATTTAGGAAAAAAATGGGTCTAACAGACATCTACAGAACATTCCACCCAAATAAAGCTGATTATATATGTTTCTTACCAGCTCATAGAACTTTCTCCAAAATCAATCACATCCTAGGCCACAAATCAGACCTCAAAATATTTTAAAAAAATAGAAATTATACCATGTATCTTCTTACAGCACAATGCTACAAAATTAGAGTTTAATTCCAACAGAAACACTCACCACTTCACAATGTCATGGAAATCAAACAATCTATTGCTGAACAAATATTAGGTCAAGGAGGAGATGCAGATGGAAATCAAAAGATTCTTTGAACTAAATGATAACAGGGACCCAAGTTATCAAAATTTGTGGGATACAGCAAAAGGATTCTTGAGAAGAAAACTAATAGAATTAAATGCTCACATTCAAAAGACAAAAGTTCACAAATCAACAAACTAATAAACTGTCTCAAGGAACTAGAAAGAGGAGAGCAAATTAATTCTAAACCTGACAGAAGAAAAGACATACCTGAGATCAGAGCAGAACTAAATGTAATTTAGAATAAAATAACTATGAAGAATACCAATAAATCCAAAAGTTGGTTTTTCCAAAATATAAACAAAATTGAAAAACCCTCTTGCTAGATTGACAAGAACTAGAAAGGAAAGGACTCTAACAAAATCAATTAGAAGGTAAAAAGGAGAGGTCCTTACAGACATCATGGAAATACAAAACATTATCTTTGAATACTATAAAAATCTATACTCCAAAAAATTAAAAAATGTGGAGGAAATGGACAAATTCTTGGAAACACACAACCTTTCTAAGCTAAATCCGAAGTAAATATAATTTCTGAATAGAACAATATCAAAGACAGAAATAAGAATAGCAATTAAAAGACTTCCAAAAAAAAAAAAAAATCCTGTACCGGATGGATTCACACCTGAATTTTACAAAACATATAAAGAAGAACTCATACTTATAATTCAGAAATTATTTCACAACATTGAGAAAGATGGTATCCTCCCCAAGTCATTCTAAGAAGCCAATATCACCTTGATACCAAAGCCAGGAAAGGACAAAGCAAAAAAAAAAAGAAAAGAAAACTACAGACAAATATCCCACATGAATATAGATGCAAAATCCTCAATAAAATCTTAGCAAATGGAATCCAACAGCACATCAAAAAAAAATAATGATAATAATCCATCATGACAAGGTAGGCTTTATTCCAGAGACCCAAGACTGGTGCAACATATGTGAATCCATAAATGAAATTCACTGCATAAAAAATAGCAAGAGAAAAGACAATATGGTTCTCTCAATAGGTGCAGAAAAAGCAATTGACAAAATCCAGGATGCTTTAAGGATAAAAATTGTTAACAAAATAGGCATAGATGGGACATTCCTTAAAATTATTAAGGCCATATATGATAAAACCAAAGCCAATGTTATACTAAATGGGGAAAATTTGAAAGCATTCCCACTCAGAACAGGAACCAGAAAATGTTGACCACTATCTCCACTTCTATTCAACATAGTGCTTGAACTCCTTGCCCGAGCAATCACACAAGAGAGGGGAATTAAAGGTGTCCAAAAGGGGCAGAAGAGACCAGACTCTCACTCTTTGCAGATGATATGATATTATATCTAGAAAATCCTAAGGATACAACCATGAGACTGCTGGAATTGATAAATGAATTCAGTGAAGGCACAGTATACAAAATTAGTCAACAGAAATCAGTGGCATTCATATATGCCAATGACAGTCAAGCCGGAAATCAAACCAATGATGAAGCACCTTTCAAAATAGCATAAAAGGGGAGGGGGTAAGATGGCTGATGAGAAAAACCACCAGCCATAGTGTCTCAGCAGGAAAGACAGATTTAAGAAGAAAGTGAAAAAAAGTAAATGGGCAGACAAAAATAGATAAGATGAGGGTCGGAAGGAAGGGTGCCTGAAACTGCAGAAGACTCCACAAGAAGAAGTTGCAGAGAAGAACTGGAAAGAAAAAGGCCCCTGAGAGGTTTGGAGACCATCAACAAAGGTAGGTGGACAGGCTACATTTCCCCTCCCTTGTGCTTTGAACCACAGGTGGGCTCCCGAGCAGAGAGAGCTGCCCACACCAGCCCAGAGACTGCTGCCGAGAGTGAGCCGTCAGCCTCTTGTGGACAGAGCACCAGGCTTCCAGCTCCCTCAGGGGACCTCCTTGTACACAGACCCAAGCTGATTGGCAGGTGCCATATTGCTCCATTCTCCCCTCCTCTTTCCTTACCAGCCACTGCTAAGAGAGACAATTTAGCAACCACCCGAAGGCATCTGCAGGGAATGGGACCTTACCTTTTGGGAACGTACAGAAGACTGAGGGGTACTCAGATTGTGAGTTCCCTACAGCCAGCCCTCCCAGGTGCTGCTTGCCTGGTGACCCCAGGAGAGCTGGGCAAATCCTGAGGTGTAGAGACATCGATCCAGCTCAGGCACCCTGTGGGTGACTTGAGACCAGCACTCCTCTCCCTGGAAGGGTCAGGGGTTGATCTCCAGGGCCCAGGTGTCAGGCCTGCAGACCAGATCCTGTACACCCAGGCTTCAATCACATTGCACTGGGGCACAGAGGGGATATTTGTGAATGAGCCTAAAGAGTGTATGTGACTTCAGGGGCAGATCAGCATGCTTGAGGGAAAACCCTCCTCTCATAGGAAGGTCATGCACCCAGCCCAGGCTGTGATCCTGGGCAGAGAACCTCCTGGCCTGCATGACAGCCAGGGTAGATAAACTGGCTTGAAGTCCTGCCTGCTAGCAGAGGCCCCAGAGAAACTGCAGAATAGGGGAGGGTGGAAAGGAGCAAGGACTGGTCTAGACTGCAGGTCTCAGACAGCCCCATCACCACACCCACACTTTTCTGCTGAGAGGGGCCATTCCAGCCCCTCCCTGGCAGCTTTGCTGAGAGGCAAAGAACAGACCTTTGACATCTGCTAACAGCATTTGTGGAGCTTGAGGGCAGGCTTACCCAACCCAGCTCTGCCCAGACTCACTCCCTGACCTGCCCCACTGAGGTGCAGAATACAGACACACCTGGAAGTCCCATGGCCTAACCCACAATATGAGGCACTACAATGCCTCTGAAGAGGAATGAGAGCTGGTTACATGACCCAAAAACAACACTACAGCCTGCCCTTCCCAGCAAGCACCACCTACTGACAGGGAGGTCATTCTGTACACACTTTTACTGCATTTTCTGACTCATCATATAGGGTGTGGTCAAATGTCACCCACAAGCACCACCTACTGTCTCAGAGACTAAACGGGATGTGTCATCATCCAAACGAAAATCTAAAGGTAAGAAGCAACAACTGATCCAGATGGTAAAGAATTAGTGAAAGAACTCTGGAACTATGAAGAATCAAAAAGGAAAGCACACCCCAACGAGGAACACCAGCTCTCTAGCAATGGACATTAACCAAATTGAGAAAGCTAAAATGACAGAAGATGAATTTCAAACATGGATCATAAGAAAACTCAATGCTATGCAAGAAAAAATGGATAACCAACACAAAGAAAGCACACACACACACACACACACACACACACACACACAAACACACATACACAAAAAGAGTCCAGTACTTGGAAGAAAAATTCACTAAAGAAATTGAAATATTCTGGGTATATGCCCAATAATGGGATTGCTGGATCAAATGGTAGGTCTACTTGAACCCAGAAGAACAAAAGTCATTCTTTAACAAAGACACCGGTACCCGAATGTTTATAGCAGCACAATTCACAATCGCAAAGATGTGGAAGCAACCCAAGTGCCCATCAATCCACGAATGGATTAGTAAACTGTGGTATATGTATACCATGGAGTACTACTCAGCTATAAGAAATAACGATGATATGACATCTCTTTGGTTCTCCTGGAGAGAGCTGGAACCCATTATATTAAGTGAAGTATCCAAAGAATGGAAAAACAAGCATCACATGTACTCACCAGAAAACTGGTTTCCCTGATCATCACCTAAATGCACATCGG
>MPIZ01001206.1:88954-119111 GCA_003258685.1 Prolemur simus
GAGCTGAATTAAAAAAAAAAAAAGAAATTGAAATATTAAAGAAAAATCAAACCAAACTCCTGGAAATGAGTAATTTATTCAGGTAACTAGAAAACACAGTGGAAAGCCTCAAGAGCAGGGTAGATCAAACAGAATAAAGAATCTCAGAGACTGAAGATAACACCTTCCAATTAAATAAGTCAGTTACTGGGATAGAGCAAAGAAATAAGAGAAAAGACCAAAGTCTGCAAGAAATGTGGGATTATGTGAAGAAGCCTAATGTGAGAGTTATGGGCATTCCTGAGCATGAAGAAGATAATATGCAAGGGTTGGATAAGCTATTTGAAGATATAATTGAGGAAAATTTCCCAGGCCTTGCTAAAAATCTAGATATCCAAGTACAAGAAGCCCAAAGGACCACTGGGACATTCATTGCAAATAGGAAGACACCATGACCTGCAGTCATCAGATTGACCAATATATTCACTAAAGAGGCCCCTCTTCAAGCAGTAAGGTGAAAGAAGCAAGTAACATACAAAGGAAAACCCATCTGAATAATGCCAGATTTCTCAACTGAAACCTTACAAGCAAGAAGGGACTGGATCCCCATTCTCACTCTTCTGAAAGAGAATAATGCCCAGCCTAGAATCTTGTAGCCAAGAAAGCTAAGTTTTGTATATGAAGGAGAAATTAAGAGCTTCTCAGATAAACAAAGACTGAGGGAATAAACCAAGAAAAAGACCCAGCCCTTCAAGAAGTACTCAAAACTGAGTTGCACATGGACCAGCACAAGAAACACTCATGAATGTAAAACTGCTCAAAAGCTAAAGGTCAAAGGCCAGATACCACAATGGCTCAAGAGACAAAACATAGCAATGAAGTTCTACCAAACAGGATGAACAGAAATTTCCCCACCTGTCAGTTATCTCAATAAATGTGAATGGCTGGAACTCCTCACTCAAGAGACATAGGCTGGCCCAATGGATTAAAAAATACAAGCCAAGTATCTTCTGTCTTCACAAAACACATCTAACCTACAAGGATGCATTTACACTGGAGGTAAAGGGGGGAAAACCATATTTCAAGCAATCAGAAGCCAAAAGAAGGATCGTGTGGTGGTTTTAATTTCAGAAAACATAGTTTTTAAATCTACAAAAGTAATGAAAGACAAAGATGTTCACTATATAATGGTGAAGGGTACAGTTCAACAAGAAGATATCACTATACTTAATATGTATGCACCCAGCATAAATGCCCCCAGATTCATAAACAAACCCTACTTGATCTGAACCAAATGACAAACAGCAGCACCATAATAACCAGAGACTTCAACACCCCACTGACAGCACAGGAGAGATCCTCCAAACAGAAAATAAACAAAGAAATGATGGGCTTAAACAGAACTATAGAACAAATGGGCTGGACTGACATTTACGGGACATTCTATCAAAAATCCACTGAATATACATTCTTCTCATCTGCTCATGGGACATTCTCTAAGATTGACCATATACTAGGACACAAACCATGTCTTAAAAAATTTAAGACAATAGAAATTAAACCATGCATCTTCTCACATCTCAGTAAGTGGAAATCAACCCTAACAGAAATTCTCATTTCTACTCCAAGTCGTGGAAGCTAAACAACCTTCTCCTGAATGATCATTCTATAAATGAGGAAATCAAGATGGAAATCAAAAGATTCTTTGAACTAGATGACAAAGGAGACACAAATTATCAAAATCTGTGGGATACAGCTAAAGCAGTTCTGAGAGGAAAGGTTATGTCCATAAATGCCTATATCCAAAAGACAGTAAACTTACAAATAGACAACCTAATGAATAGACTCAAAGAGATGGATAAAGAAGAACAGATTGACCCCAAACCCAGATGGAGAGAAATTAAGATCAAATCAGAACTAAGTGAAATGGACAACAGGAAAACAATAGAAGAGACTAATAAAACAAAAAGATCATTCTTATAAAAGATAAAAAATTGACATGCCTATGGCTAGACTAATTAAGAGAAGAAAACAAAAATCTCTAATAAGCTCCTTCAGGAACGTGAAAGGAGAAATTACTACTGAAGCCACAGGGATACAAGATATCATCTATGATAGCTACAAAAACCTTTGTGCACACAAACTGGAAAATATGGAGGAAATGGACAAATTTTCAGAAACACACAACCTCCATAGGCTTAACTAGGAAGAAATAGAATTCCTGAACAGGCCGATATCAAGAACTGAAATCAAAACACAAATATAAAACCATCCTAAAAAGAAAATCCCCAGACCAGATGGTTTCACACCCAAATTTTACAACACCTACAAAGAAAAAATGGTGCCTATCCTACAAAAGTTGTTCCACGACATCAAGAAGGATGGAACCTCCCCAACACATTTTATGAAGCCAGCATTACCCTGATACCAAAACCAGGAAATGATGCAAAAAAAGACAGCTACAGACCAATGTCCCTTATAAATATAGATGCAAAAATTATCAGTTAAATCCTAGAAAATTGAATCCAGATGTTTATCGAGAAAAAATTCCATCATGACCAAGTGGGCTTCATCCCAGAGACAGAGGGATGTTTCAACATATACAAATCCATAAATGTAATTCACCACATAAATAGAAACAAAAACAAAGACTATACGATCCTCTCAATAGATGCAGAAAAGGCATTTGACAAAATTTTACACTCATTTATGTTAAGACCATTTAATAAAATAGGCATATATGGGCCCTACCTAAAAATGATGCAAGCCATATATGACTAACCCACAGCCATCATCATACTGAATGGAGAAAAATTGAAAGCATTCTCAATTAGAACTGGAACCAGGCAAGGTTGCCCACTGTCCCCACTGCTATTCAACTTACTGCTGGAAGTCCTTGTGAGAGGAATCAGGCAAGAGAGCAGAATCAAGGATGTCCAAATAGGGAAAGAAGAGAGCAAACACTCACTCTTTGCTGATGATATGATATTATATCTAGAAAACCCCAAGGATTCAATGAAGAGACTCCTGGAACTGATAAATGAATTCAGTAAAGTCTCAGGATACAAAATCAATACACACAAATCAGAGGCATTCATATATTCCAATAAAAGTCAAACTGAGAACCAAATCAAGGACTCACTACCCTTCACAATAGCAAAAAAGAAAATAAGGTGCCTAGGAATATATGTAACTAAGGAGGTAAAAGATCTCTACAGGGAGAACTATGAAACATTGAGGAAGGAAATTGCTTAGCACGTAAACAATACCATGCTCATGGTTTGAAAGAATCAACATCATTAAAAAATCTATACTACCCACAGTGATCTACAAATTCAATGCAATCCCTATTAAATTACCAACATCATTTTTCACAGATATAGAAAAAATAATTTTACGCTTTGTATGGAACCAGAGAAAACCCCGTTTAGCAAAAGCAATTTTAGTCAATGAGAACAAAATGGGAGGTATTAATTTACCAGACTTCAACTATACTACAAGGCTGTGTTTGTTAAATCAGCTTGGTATTGGCACAAGAACAAGAAGACAGACCAGTGGAACAGAACTGAGAATCCAGATATAAAACCATCCGCATGTAGCCATCTAATCTTTGACAAAGCAGACAAAAACATACACTGGGTAACAGAATCCTTATTCAATATATGGTTCTTGGAAAACTGGATAGCCACATGTAGAAGTCTGAAACTATACCCACACCTTTCACCCCTCAGAAAAATCAAATCATGGTGGATAACAGACTTAAACCAAAGGTGTGCAACTATTAGAATTCTAGAAAAAAGTATGTCTTATAGACATTGGCCTAGGCAAAGAATTTATGAAGAAGACCCCTAAGGTATTAACAGCAACAACAATAATAAATTAATGGGACCTTATTAAATTAAAAAGCTTCTGCACAGCAAGAGAAAATGTCCATGATTAAACAGACAACCTACAGAATCGGAAAAAATTTTTGCAGGCTATACATTCGACAAAGGACTGAAAACTAGAATCTATTTAGAACTCAGGAGAATCAGCAAGAAAAAAATCAAACAACCCTATCAAAAAGTGGGCAAAGGACATGAGTAGAAATTTTTCAAAAGAAGACAGAAGAATGGCCAACAAACATATGAAGAAATGCTCAGCATCTCTAATCATCAGGGAAATGCAAATCAAAACCACAATGAGATATCACTTAACTCCAGTGTGAATCGCCATCATCAAAAAGTCCCAAAACAATAAATGTTGACATGGATGCGGAGAGACAGGAGCACTCATACACTGCTGGTGGGACTCCAAACTAGTGCAACCCCTGTGGAAAGCAATATGTGATACCTTAAACAGATAAAGGTAGACCTACCATTTGATCCAACAGTCCCATTTGTGTGTATCTACCTAACAGAACAAACGACATTCTATAAAAAAGACATCTGCACTCAAATGTTTATAACAGCACAATTCACAATTGCAAAGATGTGGAAACAACCCAAGTGTCCATCAATACATGAGTGGTTTAATAAAATGTGGTATATGTATACTATGGAGTATTACTCAGCTATAAGAAATAATGGTGATACAGTACCTCTTGTATTTTCCTGGATGGAGCTGGAGCCCAATCTACTAAGTGAAGTATCCCAAGAATGGAAAAATAAGCACCACATGTACTCACCATTAAATTGATTTCACTGATCATCACCTAAGTGCACATTTAGGAATAACATTAATCAGGTGTGGGGCAGATATGGGGGGGAGGGGATGGGTGTATACATACATAATGAGTGCGACGTGCACCATCTAGGGGATGGACACACTAGAAGCTCTGATTCTGGGGGGTGGAGGGGCAAGGGCAATATACATATCCTAAACTTTTGTACCCAGATAATATGCTGAATTAAAAAAAAATAAAAAATATAAAAAGAAGAGGATATAAACAGATGGAAAACTTTACCATGCTCATAAATTGGCAGATTCAATATTGTTTAAATGTCTATACTTCCCAAAGTCATCTACAGATTCAATGCGATTCCTATTAAAATACCAACATAATTTTTTTGCAGATCTAGAATAAATAATTCTACCCTTTCTATGGAACCTGAAAAAAAATTCTGGATAGCCAAAGCAACATTAAGCAAAAAGAACAAATTGGGAGGCATCAATTTACAAGACTTCAAGCTATACTACAAGGGTATAGTAACCAAAAAAGCATAAAAACATAAACGAATGAAACCGGACTGAGAATCCGGATATAAAACCATCCTCATATTGCCATCTGATCTTTGACAAAGTGACAAAAACATGCAGGGGAAAAGAAGCCCTATTCAATAAATGGTGCTGGGAATATTGGATAGCCACATGTAGAGGACTGAAACAGGATCTGCACCACTCATGTCTCACAAAAATGAATTCACAATGGAGAAATGACTTAAATCTAAGGCTTGAAACCTTAAGAATTTTAGAAGAAAATGCTGTAAAAACTCATATAGACATAAGCCTAGGCAAATAATTTTATGAATAAGTCTCCAAAAGCTATCAGGGCAACAGCAATAATAAATAAATAAATGGTACCTGATCAAATTAAAGAGCTTCTGCAGATCCAAGGAACAGACCACCTACAGAATCGGAAAAAATATTTGCATGCTACACATCTGATAAAAGGCTGAAAACTAGACTCTGTATAGAACTCAGGAAAATTAGCAAGAGAAAATCAAACCACCCCATTAGAAAGTGGGCAAAGGATATGAACAACAACTTTTCAAAAGAAGACAAATGGCCTGCAAACATATGAAAATTTTCTCGACATCTCTAATCATTGGAGTAATGCAAGTCAAAACCACAATGAGATATAACTTAACTCCAATGGGAATGGCTTTTATCAAAATGTCCCAACACATCAATGATACATTGAAGAAAAAGTGATCATTCCAATTAACACAGAATATGCACTAGACAAAATCAAGCACATTTTTATGATAAAAATATTGAATAAACTAGGAATACAAGGGAACTTTCTCAATATGATGAGACCATATATTAAAAAATCCACAGCTATCATCATATTCAGTGAAGAAAGACTGAACGATTTCCCCGTAAGATCAGGAATTAGACAAGGATGTTTGTTTTCATGGCTTATATTCCACATATACTAAAAATTCTAGCAAGATCAATTATACAAGAAGAAGGAGATAAAAGCTTCCAAATTGAAAAAAAAATACATGTAAATGTATTCTCAGATGACATGGTATTATTTCTAGTGATCCCTAAAACATCAACAAAGGAAAGCTTGTTAGAGCTCATGAACAAATTCAGCAAAGTTGTAGCATACGAAATCAATACATAAAAAGCAGCCACATTTCTACACATCAGCATAAATAATCCAAAATTAATAAAATTCATTTTATGATAGCTATAAAAGAAAAAAATACTTGGGAATAAATTTATTCAAGAAGGCAAAAGACTTATATTTTGAAAAATACAGAACATTGCTCAAAGAATGTAGGAAGGTAAATACATAGAAAGATATCATATGTTTATCATGTGGAGACTTAATATTGCTAAGACATCAATACCACCCAAAGGGATCTGCAGATTCAATACAATCCTCATCAAAATCCCAATGTGATTTTGTAAATAAATTAAAAAACCCATTCTAAAATTCATATGGAATCTAAAGTGACCCCAAATAGCCAAAACAGTCATATAAAAGAACAAAGTTGGAGGACTCATACTTCCATATTTCAAAACTGAATTACAAAGTTACAGTACTCCAAATTGTGTGGAACTGGTAAAAGACAGACACATAGACCAATGAAATGGAATTGGGAGCCAAGAAATAAACCCTTGCATATATGGTCAAATAATTTTTGAAAAGGATGCCAAGATCATTCAATTTGGAAAGAAAAGAATCTTCAAAAAATTATTCTGGGAAAACTAGATCTTCCAAAATATGAATGGAAGAAAAAGAACTTTTACATTATAACACATAAAAATTAATTCAAAACAGATTAAAAAACTATAAATTGAATAGATACTACTCATATTTGTAGGCCCTTAGAAGACTTAGAATAAGTCATAAGGGTGAATCTGTATTATGTTGTTTTTGACAATGGTTTCTTTAATATAACATGAAAAGCACCACAATAAAAGAAAAACTGTTTTCATTAAAAACCTGTATGTAAAAGGATACTATCAAGAAGGAAAACAAATACAGAATGGGAGAAAATGTTTGTAAATCACATATCTGCTAAGGGATCAATTTTCAGACTATATAGAGAACATTCTCACAACTATTAATATAATACAATTCAACAATGAAAGAAACCACTCAAAAAAATGTACAAACGATGTGAATAGTCATTTCTACAAAGAATGTATACAAATGACAAACAGGCACATGAAACAGTCCTCAACATCATTAGTTATTAGATAAATTCAAATCATAACCACAGTGAGGTCAGTCACTTCATACCTACAAGGATGGCTATAATTTAAAAACAAATGGAAAATAAGTATTGATGAAAATGAGGATCAATTGAAATCATTGTGCATTGTTGGTAGGAATGTAAAATGGAGCAGCCCTTGTGAAAAACAATTTGATAGTTCCTCACAATGTTAATTATAGAATTACCATATGACACAGCAATTCCCCATTTAGGTAAAAGCCCAGAAGCATTCAAACCAGGCCCTCAAACAGATGCTTGTACACCAGTGTTATACATCAGCATTATTCACAATAGCCAAAATATGGAAACAACCAAAGTGTCCATCAACAGATGAATGTATAAATAAAATATGGTATGTGAGTGTAATGGAATATTATTCAGCCATAAAAACAGGAAGAAGTTCTGATACATACTACAGCATAAATGAACCTTGGAAACATTATGCTATGTTAAATAAGTAATACACAAAAGGAAAAATGCATGATGCTACTTATATGAGGTTTCTAACATAGGGAAATTCATAGTGACAGAAAATAAAATAGAGTTTGTCAGGGGCTATGGTAGGGAGGAATGAGTGTTCTTGTTTAACAGGTACAGTTTTTGCTTAGGGTGATAAAAAATTTGGAAACATATAGTAGTGAGAGTTGAATAACATTGTGAATGCAATTAATTCCACTGAATTGTGTACTAAAATATGGTTAAAATGACAAATTTTATAGCCTCTTTTCTCACTGTTTATTTTATAATCAGGAACCTATGTATACCAGTGGTCAGTTAGATCTTTGTGGTATTGATTATGCCAAGCCTGTAAACCCTAAGATACATTTATAAGTGTAAAAAAATGATGACATTTAAAATTGCTACTATAAATTTAATATTGGACTTTATACACAGGTGCACATTTCTTACACTTTTAATTCCTTTGGGAGTGAAATTGATATGATTCTGAACTATACAGGGCTGGTTATTGCAGGTCTTTCTTGCTTAACTAATGTCTTTGAATATTTCTGTCCTTCTCATTTATGGTTCACAGGTGGCCAGAACTCAAAACCAAGTGATTCATCAAGAAATTTTGGGGCCAAATGAGAATACATAGTCTCTCAGAAAGTAGTAGTGTAGTAGATGGAGAAGGAAGGCAAATTTTAAAGTGGAGTTGCTGGTATTTCTTCCAGTTTTCACTGATTTTCTTATTGAAGAAATTTATTCAGTATCTACTCCAAAGCATACAAAAGCAGCTGTAAGTAACAAAGGATAAGAAGTTTTGGCCTCAAACGTTTCAAGAGAGCCACCACTTTACAGCTGTGAAATATGTGCAATTGATTCTATCACTCTGAGTTTCAGTTTCCTTATCTGAAATATGGTAATAGTAAATACCTCCCAACAGCATTAAAGTTCCTATTAACTGAGATATAATTTAAAGCAGTTAGAGTACTAGACCAATAAATTGTGGCTAATAATGTCCTATACAGTAGGTAGAATCACCTTCCTTTTTCTGAGATAGTTTCATAGTCTGTTCCTATGTAACACTACCAAGCTAGTAGATTTTTGCTCTTACCGGTCACAGAAAGAAGGATCAGATCTGTTTCCAGCTTAACTGATGGGTTGATCCTGGCATCTACGGATGAATAATCTCAGACTTCCTGCTGTCTGGTCTGAGACTGACTATAAAGTTCTGTTGGAGATGCAAATGAGAGATGATCAGGAGACCAAAGGTCAACAATAGAATGTATTGTTTAAAATTTCTGTTAGCAGAAATACATTTTGAAATGTATTGCACAGCAGAGTAACTATAGTCAATAATAATAATGTATTGGATATTTCAAAATAAATTAGGGATTACATCTCAAATATCTTATCACAAAAAAGAAATGCAAATGAGGTGATGGATATGTTAATTAGCTTGATTTAATCATTCCACATTGTATACATAGACCAAAACTTCACATTGTACCCTATAAATATATGAAATTATAATTTAGCAATTAAATATCAATAAAATAAATTAAAATAACAAAATGTATTGTTTACTGATTTACCTTTTTGTTTTATTTCATTCTTAATGTGAAATTTATTAGACTGTTTGAATTCCCATTATTCATACATCAATCTTATATTTTTTACTCTCATGCTGCCTTCTAACCTATTTTCCTTACTATTCATTACTTCAATTATTAATATTTAAGAAAATATCTAACTCTTATTCTAATCAGGTTTTTAAAATCTATAAAATTTTCAATATTCTTAGTCTACATTTCTTCCTTTAGGTTACATTCTCCATTAACATATCGATCTCTTTATTTTGAAATCCCTGAGTCTATTTTTTATATTATTTCCTTTCTATTTGTCATATTTGTCTTTTTAAAAATTGGTTGTATCTCTTTTGTTTCTGTGAGTGGAGATTCAGTAAACTAATGGTAACAGAAAAAAATGTATTGTTTAGTTCAATACCTTAAATTACAAATTACTATTTGTGGAACTACTTTTAGAAATAGTGTTTGTACCTTCTTTTTTTCTTAATGGTGTTCCAATAATACTTACATGTTTTTAAGAGTCTGCTGATTTATCATCTTCTCCAAATACCTTTGCGGATATTTCTCTCTTACTCATACTCAAAAAATGATTTTTTGTGCCTCTGTTGCAGCTCTTATAATAGTCTTCCTCAGAGCACGCTCTTTAAAGTTTGTATTTGTCTCCCCATTATATGGTGCCCCTTGAGAAAGAAGGGTGTCTGTTTTGGATATTTCATGTATTCTTAGTAATACCTAACACAGTAGCTGAGACATATTAACTAATTAGTAGAACTGCCTCTGTTGTTTGGTTATCAATGTAATTCATTTGTATTACAAATATGTCTGTATTGTCTGTCTGTAAATTCTTCAGTCCTTGAGATCCCTGAAGGGCAATGCTAGAATAGTTCAACCAGCAAACTCTTCACCAACTTAACACCCTTCACAATTATCACAGGAACATTTATTACTGAAAAACAAAACTTATTTTTATTAATTCTGTGTATAATCTATTCCATGAGTTCATACCTCATGTATACACATATTCAAGGACTTGGAAACCCAAATTATCTCCTGCTATGCTTAAAGCCTCCCTGCTCTGGATACAAGATAAGATTGTGGAGTCTTTGTTACTGTACTGTTTTTACACCCAAGCATAAGTTATGGATATAGCAACAGAGAGTGGAATTTCTTTGTGCATCCTATTGGCTTTGGTTCACTGCCTTAAATGGACTGAGTCAAGGCCATGTTTTCATGCTATAGACATGCTATTCAAAAACCAGTATGACCACATTTGAAAAGCCACCCTGTACCACTTCATTGCCGCAGATGTCTTTTACATCTGGCAAGAGCTGTTTCTGTGCATGTCAACAGTAATTCAGTTTAACAGCTGTCTCTTTTGACAAGCTTAGTGTCAGACTCTAAAATGACAGGGTGACAGTTTTCTTTTTCTTGAACAGAACATAGTGCAAATTAACTATTTGAATACAGGACCATTGAATATATTTAGAACACATTTTTTTTTCTGAGTAAGCTGAATAGGCTTTAGGATCTTATTTGTATGATTACATGGTCTATAAAGCCATTGAAGCTGATGATTGTAGGCATTTTTCAGGGTGCCTCCAACTGTACCTGAAATTTGCTCATGTGCAACTTAAACCTTAAATGAAGATAGAGCAATTACTCTAAAGAAACAGTGGAATTTGAGAAACTTGGTAGAATAAACACTTGAGTTGGATTGTCTAAATTCCCTAGAGTTTTCTGTGGATTTAGGCTGCAGAGTTAAGTCCTTGCTAATATTGCAGCTCTTAGTATTGTAAACTAAATCTTTTCAGTTTCAGAGAGTGTGTATACCATCTTCTGTAAATAAAACCAGAAACAAGAACTGGACCTTGGCAAAATCACGAACATAGTAACAACACTGGCCTATGGTGCTTTCCTAGATCCTACTTATGTGTTTTTCTTCCTTATTCTAATGCCTGTCTGCCTCCCAGGGAGATGCAGGAATTTTATTTGTCTCCTATTTGGTTCTGTTGAGTTCACCAAATCTTGATTAAGCAACTGCTCTCTGCCAGGCACAGAGCTACACAACTGGGGATACTGTGGTAGATAAAGACAGATATAATTCTTGCCTTCATAGAAGTTTCAGTCTATTGATGTATATTAGTTTTTCACTACTGCCATAATAAATTATCATAAGCTTAGCAGTTATAACAGCACAAACTTAATATCTCACAGTTCTGTGGGTTCAACTGGTTCCTCTGCTTAGAATCTTACAATGCCAAAGTCAAGGTATTGACAAGTCTGTTTCCTTCTAGAAGCTGTAGGAGTTCCCCACTTCTCTGCTGTCAACTTAGGGTCATTTACAGTTTCCAGAGGCCACCCACATTCTTCAGCTCGTGGTCCCTATTCTCCGTATTCAAAACCAGCAATGGCAGGTGAAATCTCTCTCATGCTTTGAATCACTCCTTCCTTTTCATCTGCCATATCTCTTTGACTTTAGCAAGGAAAGAATATCTGCCTTAAAGGATTCATGTGACTAAATTGTGCCCATGTGGATAATTTAGGATGCTCTCCACTTCTCAAATTTAATAACCTTAATACCATATGCAAAGTCCCTTTTGCCACGTAAAGTAACATATTCACAGATTCTGAGGATTATAACATGGATATTTTCAGGGGAGCTATAATTCTGCCAACTTCATGGGGAAAGTAGAAAGAAAACAAGTATAATAAGTATTATGAAAGGAGAAGTACAGTATGCTATTTGGAACACATTACAAGAAGAACCTAACCTAGAGATTCAGAAAGTATCTTCCTAAGGGAATTATTTTTTAAGCTGAGACATAAAGAGTGACTCAAAGTTAATCATGAGAATAAAAGTATGTGGAAGGAAAGTTTCAGAAAGAAGAAAACGTAGGTGTAAAACTCTAGCGCTAGAAAAGTAATATGGAAGATAAAATAAAGTCTACTTAAGGAATTGAAAAATTATTGGTATTGCACAGAAGGAAAGAGGTGGAGGGTAGGATAATAAGGCTGGTAAAGTGGGCAGGAGCCATATTATGATGATCCTTCCAGTATATATTAAAAATTTAAGTCTTCTGTTTTTCAGCCTTATTGAGGTGTAATTGACAAATAAAAATTATATATATTCAAGGTATACAAAAAGCGATGTTTTGATGTACGTATACATTGTGAAACATTTATCACAATCAAGCTAATTAACACATCCATGTTCTCACATTGTACCTTTTTGTGATGAGAATACTTAAGAGCTATTTTATTGGCAAATATCAAATATAGAGTACATTATGATTAACTGTATTGACCATTCTGTCTGTTAGGTCTCCAGAACATATTTATCTTGTAACTGAATTCTGTACCCTTTGACCCAGTATTTCCAAATTCAACCACCACTGACACCTGGCAATGAACCTTCTACTCTGTGTTTACATAAGATCCACTTTTTTAGATACTGCATATAAGTGAGATAATGCAGTATATGTTTTTCTGTGACTGGCTTATCTGATTTAACAAGACAATCTTTAGGTTCATCCATGCTTTCATAAATGTCAGGATTTCCTTCTTTTATAAGGCCAAATAATATCCTGTTAAATATTTTATACACACACACACACTTACACACACTTAGGTGGATTCTATATCTTGGTTATTATGAATGAACATGGTAGTGCCAATATCTGTTTGAGATGGTGATTTTATTTTCTTTGGATATATATGAGAAGTGAGTTTGCTGGATCATACAGTAGATAGATATATTCTTAATTTTTTTGGCTTTTTTTATTTCCGCTTATTATGGGGGTACAAAAGTTCAGGTTATGTATATTGCCCATGCCCCCCATCCCCTCGAGTCAGAGATTCAAGCATGTCCAATCCCCAGACAGTGCGCATCACAGTCATCATGTAGTTACACCCATCCCCTCCCCCAACCCCCACCTCTGCCCGACACCCAATTGGTATTATTCCCAAATGTGCACTTAGGTGACCCTCAGGGTAATCAATTTGATGGTGAGTACATGTGGTGCTTATTTTTCCATTCTTGGGATACTTCACTTAATAGAATGGGTTCCAACTCTCTCCAGGAAAACAAAAGAGATTCTATCACTGTTATTTCTTATAGCTGAGTAGTACTTCATGGTATACATATACCACATTTTACTAATCCACTCATGTATTGATGGGCATTTGCGTTGTCTCCACATCTTTGCAATTGTGAATTGTGCTGCTATAAACATCCGCGTGCAGGTGTCTTTTTTATAGAATGACTTTTGTTCTTTTGGGTAGATGCCCAATAATGGGATTGCTGGATCGATGGTAAATACACTTGAATCTGTTTAAAGTGTCTCCATATTGCTTTCCACAGGGGTTGCACTACTTTGCAGTCCCACCAGCAATGTATGAGTGTTCCTGTCTCTCCTCATCCACGCCAACATGTACAGTTTTGGGACTTTTTGATAAAGGCCATTCACACTGGAGTTAGGTGATAGCTCATTGTGGTTTTGATTTGCATTTCCCTGATGATTGGAGATGTTGAGCCTTTTTTCTTATGTTTTTTAGCCAATCTTTTATCTTCTTTTGAAAAATTTCTATTCATGTCCTTTGCCCACTTTTTGATAGGGTTGTTGGATTTTTTCTTACTGATTTTCCTGAGTTTTAAATAGATTCCTTTTATTAGTCCTCTATCTGATGTGTGCCATGAGAAAAATTGTTCCCATTCTGTAGGTTGTCTGTTTGCTCCTGTGACTTTTTCTTTGGCTGTGCAGAAGCTTTTTAATTTAATCAGGTCCCATTCATTTATTTTTTGTTGTTGCTGTGATTGCCTTAGGGGTCTTCTTCATAAATTCTTTGCCTAGGGTAATATCTGTAACAGTCTTTCCTACATTTTCTTCCAGAATTCTAATAGTTACACACCTTACATTTTAGTCTATTATCCACCGTGATTTGATTTTTGTGAGAGGTGAAAGGTGTGAGTCTTGTTTCAGTCTTCTACATGTGGCTATCCAGCTTTCCCAGCACCATTTATTGAATAAAGTTTATTTTCCCCATAGTATGTTTTTGTCTGCTTTGTCAAAGATTAGATGGCTATATGAGGATGGTTTTATATTTGGATTTTCTGTTCTGTTCCACTGGTCTGTGTCCATGCACTTGTGCCAATACCAAGCGGTTTTAATAACCACAGCCGTGTAGTATAGTTTGAAGTCTGGCAAATTAATGCCTCCCATTTTGTTTTTATTGCTTAAAATTGTTTTGCTAAATGGGGTCTTCTCTGGTTCCATACAAAGAGTAAAGTTATTTTCTCTGTATCTGTGATAAATGATGTTGGTAATTTAATAGGGATTGCATTGAATCTGTAGATCACTTTGGGCAGTATAGACATTTTAACAATGTTGATTCTTCTGATCCATGACCATGGTATGGTTTTCCACCTATTTACCTGCTCTGCGATTTCCTTCCTCAGGGTTTCGTAGTTCTCTCTATAGAGGTCCTTTACCTCCTTAGTTAAATATATTCCTAGGTAATTTATTTTCTTTGTTGCTATTTTGAAGGGTATTGAGTCTTTAATTTGGTTCTCCGTTTGACTGTTACTGGCATATATGAATGCCTCTGATTTGTGTGTATTGATTTTGTATCCTAAAACTGTACTGAATTCATTGATCAATTCCAGGAGTCTCTTGGTTGAATCCTTGGGGTTTTCTAGATTTAATACCATATCATCAGCAAAGAGTGAGAGTTTGACCCCTTCTTTCCCTATTTGGACTCCCTTGATTCTGCTCTCTTGACGGATAGCTCTCACAAGGACTTCCAATACTATGTTGAGAAGTAATGGGGACAGTGGGCAGCCTTGTCTGGTTCTAGTTCGAAGTGGGAATGCTTTCAATTTTTCCCCATTCAGTATGATGGTGGCTGTGGATTTGTCATATATAGCTTGTATCGTTTTATGTAGGCCCTGTCTATGCCTATTTTGTTAAGCGTTCTTTTCATAAAAGGGTGTTGAATTTTGTCAAATGCTTTTTCTGCATCTATTGAGAGGATCATATGGACTTTATTTTTGCTTCTATTTATGAGGTGAATTACATTTTTAGATTTATGTATGGTAAAGCATCCCTGTATCTCGGGGATGAAGCCCACATGGGCGTGATGGATTAAATTTTTTGGGGGGGCAGTTTTATTTATTCATTTTTTATTTCAGCTCAAGTACTTGGATTCGATTTGCTAGGATTTTATTGAGAATTTTTGCATCTATATTCATAAAGGATATTTGTCTGTAGTTTTCTTTTTTGTTGCATCTTTTCCTGGTTTTGGTATCAGTCTTATGTTGGCTTCTTAAAATGTGTTTGGGAGAATTCCATCCTTCTCAATGTTGGAGAATAGTTTATATAGGATGGGCACCAGTTCTTTGTAGGTGTGGTAAAATTCTAGTATGAACCCATCTGGTCCAGGGATTTTCTTTTTGGGAAGGTTTTTTATTTCTGTTTTGATTTCAGTTCTTGATATTGGTCTATTCAGGAATTCTATTTCTTCCTGGTTCAGCCTGGGAAGGCTGTGTGTTTCTAAAAATTTGACCATTTCCTCCATATTTTCCAGTTTGTGTGATAAAGATTTTTGTAGTATTCATAGATGATATCATGTATCTCTGTGGTATCAGTTGTGATTTCTCCTTTCATCTTCCTTATGGAGGTTATTAGAGATTTTTCTTTTCTGATCTTGGTTAGCCTAGACAGAGGTGTGTCTATTTTGTTTATCTTTTCAGAGAATCAACTTTTTGTTTTATTATGCTCCCTTATGGTATTTTTGTTGTCTATTTCATTTAGTTCTGATTTTATCTTAATAATTTCTCTCCTTCTGCTGGGTTTGGGGTCAGTCTGTTCTTCTTTCTCCATCTCTTTGAGTCTGTTCATTAGGTTGTCTATTTGTAAGTTTTCTGTCTTTTTGATTTAGGTATTTATGGAAATAAATTTTCCTCTCAGGACTGCTTTAGCTGTGTCCCCCAGATTTTGATAAGTTGTGTCTCCTTTGTCATATAATTCAAATAATCCTTTGATTTCTGTCTGGATTTCTTCATTTATAAAATAATCATTCGGGAGAAGGTTGTTTAGCTTCCATGACATTGAGTAGGAATGAGAATTTCTGTTAGGGTTAATTTCTACTTTTATTCTGCTGTGATCAGAGAAGTTGCATGGTATAATTTCTATTTTTTTTAATTTTTTAAGACATGCTTTATGTCCTAGGATATGATCAATCTTGGAGAATGTCCCATGAGCTGTTGAGAAGAAAGTATATTCAGTGAGTTTTGGGTAGAATGTCCTGTAAATGTCAGTCAGGCCCATTTGTTCTAGCATTCTATTTAAGTCCATTATTTCTTTGTTTATTTTCTGTTTGGAGGATCTGTCCTGTATTGTCAGCGGGGTGTTAAAGTCTCCAGCTATTACAGTATTGTTATCTATCATTTAGTTCAGATCAAGTAGGGTTTGCTTTATGAATCTGGTTGCACCTACGTTGGGTGCATATACATTAAGTATAGTTATGTCTTCTTGATGAATTGTACCCTTCGCCAGTATATAGTAACCATCTTTGTCTTTCATTTTTTGTTGTTGTTGATTTAAAAACTAAGTTATTGGAGATTCAACCCACCACACCAGCTTTCTTTTGGCTACCATTTGCTTGAAACATCGATTTCCACTCTTTTATTTTCAGTCTAAAAGCATCTTTGCAGGTTAAATGAGTTTCCTGAAGATAGCAGATATTTTCCTTGTATTTTTTTTTTTGTCCATTGGGCCAGTCTATGTCCCTTGAGTGGGGAATTCAAGCCATTCACATTTATTGAGAGAACTGATAAGTGGGACAGATTTCTGTTTATCATGTTTGGTAGAACTTCATTGTTATGTTTTCTCTCTTGAGCCATTGTGGTAACTGGGTTTTAATCTTTAGCTCTTGAATAGTTTTACATTCGTGGGTCTTTCTTGTGCTGGTCCATGTGTAACTCTGTTTTGAATACCTCTTGGAGGGCTGGTCTTTTCTTGGTGAATTCCCTGAGTCTTTGTATATCTGAGAATGTCTTAATTTCTCCTTCATATACAAAACTTAGCTTAGTTGGGTACAAGATTCTAGGCTGGGCATTATTCTCTTTCAGAAGAGTGAAAATGGGGCCCCAGTCTCTTCTTCCTTGTAAGGTTTCAGTTGAGAAATCTGGCGTTCTTCAGACAGGCTTTCCTTTGTATGTTACTTGTTTCTTTCTCCTTACAGCTGGAAGAAGGGCCTCTTCAGTGGATATTTTGGTGAATCTGATGACTGCATGATATTGTGTCTTCCTATTTGCTATGAATCTCCCAGGGGCTATTTGAGCTTCTGGAACCTGTATATCTTGAGTTTTAACAAGGCCTGGGAAATTTTCCTCAATTATGTCTTCAAATAGCTTATCCAACCCTTGCTTATTATCTTCTTCACCCTCAGGAATGCTAATAACTCTCACGTTAGGCTTCTTCACAGAATCCCATATTTCTTTTAGACTCTGGTCTTTTCTCTTATTTCTTTGCTCTATCTCTGTGACTAACTTATTTAATTGGAAAGTGTTATCTTTGATCTCTGAGATTCTTTCTTCTGTTTGATCTACCCTGCTCTTGAGACTTTCCACTGTGTTTTGTAGTTTCCTTAATAAATTCTTCATTTCCAGGAGTTCAGTTTGATTTTTCTTCAGTACTTTGATTTCTTTAGTGAATTTTTCTTCCAAGTCCTAGATTTTTTTTTTTTTTTTTGTGGTTTCTTTGTGTTGGTTATCCATTTTTTCTGGCATAATACTCAGCTTATTTATGATCCACATTTGAAATTCTTACTGTGACATGTTGCTATTTTGAATCTGGTTTGTGTCAATCGGTAGAGAGCTGATATTCCTCTTTGGGGACGAGATTTCTGTTTGATTCTTTATACTCCTGGAGTTCTTTCACTGAGCCCTTCTCATCTGGATGAATCGTTGTATCTCTTCTTTCAGCTTTAGTCTGGATAGCGGTGCGCTGTGCGCTCTCTTCTTAGGCTGTGTAGCAGCCTAGGTTTGTTGCTTCCTTTGTCACTAGGGGGAGCCTGTTATGTATTGTTTAGAGTTTTTCTACCTCAGTTGAGGGGCTGATCCTGGTGGGTCCAGCCCCAGAGAATTTATTTGACCTAAAACCAGTTTAATGAGTTAAGTCACTGAGCTGTCGGCTTTCCATTAGCAGCCAGGATTCACACTGGTTGCAGAGAGAAAGCATCTTTTTCTTGCCTCTTCCTCTCCAGAGGTGGTTTCTGCCTCTTTCTGTGTGAAAGACAGTGGCTAGGGGGAGGGGACGGTGCCCTCACTCACCCAGCACCCCAGCTGCTGCAGCTCCCGTGGGTGATGGTCTGCCCCAGCCCAATGTCTGCAAGGTCCTCACTCCACTGTCTTGTGCCTAGGGAAGCACTCAGTGTTCACACAAAGGCAGAGCTCCTAGCAAGGGTCCACGAACTAGGGAGGGAGCCACCCAGGGAGCCACCCGGCACCCTATGGCTCTGCAGCAGGTAGGCTGTGGACACTGAAAATGGTGACTGCCTGTCCGCAGATCGCGGGAGCTTGGGGTGAATGTTCAGGGTCTGGCAGGTGCCGGAGCTGGGGACTTAGGGATCCCAGCAGCCCGCAGTAGATTCCAGTCTAGAGACCTGCCGAGTGATAGAGACATCTGACCCTCCCCTACCAAACGCAGTCCAGGCACAGAGCTCTGGGGTCCAAGATGCCTCCTGCTAATGTCTCCTGTCCACAGAGCCCCATGTCTCCTGTGGTGATTCTGCACTGACTTCAGCTAGATCCCTAATTGAGTGGGTGTGGAGGTGAGTGGGAAAACAAGCCGCTTTCCCGTGGGGCTGAGCCCACCTCACTTGCTGGTGAGGCGGGTACAGCTGTCCCACGCTCCCCTCTCCGTTGTCTGTCCCGCACTCTCCAGATTATAACGATCTTTTTTCCCATTCACTTCAGTCTTTTCTTGCTTTCTGTGTCCCATGCTGAATCTCCATGGATTCACACCACTGTTTTTACGGGGGAGTGATTCTCTAGCATTGTGGCAGACCGAGATCCATGCCTTCCTCTCCGGGGGCATGAATCCAGGAGGTCACCTCCACTCTGCCATCTTCCCCATCTCCTCCATATTCGTAATTTTTTGAGGAATTTCCATCCTATTTTCAATAAAAGCTTACCAATTTACATTCCAATAAGCAATGTACAGGGTTCCCCTTTATTCATGCCTTAGCCAACACTAGTTATCTTTTTACTTCTTGGTAATAACCATCTTGACAGGTGTAAGGTGATATTGTATCATAGTTTTGATTTTAAGTTCGCTAATGATTAGTGACATAAAGAATGTTTTTACTTAACTGCTGACCATTTGTTGGACGTATTTGGAAAAGTGTCTAATCAGATTGTCCATTTTAATCAGTTTTTTGGCTATAATTGTGTAAGTTCCTTATATATTTTGAATACTAAACCCTTATAGAATATATGGTTTGTAAATGTTTTCTCACATTACATTGTCTTTTCATTTTTTTGATCATTTTCTTTGCTGTGCAGAAATTTTTTCATTTGGTGTGGCCTCACTTATTTATTTTTGCTTTTGTTGCCTGTGCTTTCAGTGTCATATCCAAAAAGTCGTTACCAATGGCTGGGTGTGGTGGCTTCACCTGTAATATTAGCACTTTGGGAGGCCGAGGTGGGAGGATCCCTCAAGGCCAGGAGTTTAAGATAAACCTGAGCAACATAGTGAGACCCCCATTTCTACAGAAAATTTTAAAATTATCTGGGTGTGGTAGCACATACCTGTAGTCCCATATACTCATGATGCTGAGGCAGGAGCCTCAGGAATCTCTTCAGCCCAGCAATATGAGATTGCAGGGAGCTATAATCATGCCACTGCACTTAAGCCTGAGCAACAGAGTGAGATTCTGTCTCAAAAAAAAAAAAAAAAGTCGTTACCAAGAACAAAGTTTTAGAGATGTTTTTTCCTGTGTTTTCATCTAGAAGTTTTATAGTTTTAGGTCTAATGCTTAAATCTTTAATCCATTTTGAGTTGATTTTTGTGTGTAGCATAAGACAAAGAACCAATTTCATTTTGCATATGGCTATCCAGTTTTCCCAACATCATTTATTGGAGAGACTATCCTTACCCCGTTGTGTATGCTTGATACCTTTGTCAATGTACTAGCCCACGTATGTATGAGATTATTGCTAGGTTTTTTATTCTGTTTCATTGGTCTATGTGTATGTTTTTATGCCAGTATCATACTTATTTTGTTACTATAGCTTTGCAATATAGTTTAAAGTCAGAAAGTGTGATGCCTCCAGCTTTGTTCTTCTTGCTCAAGATTTTATTATCTTTCAGTGTCTATTGTTTTTCCATACAAGTTTTAGGATTGTTTCTCCTGTTTCTGAGAAACTGATTATGACAATTTAGAGAGGGATTGCACTGAATCTATAGATTGCTTTGAGTGATATGAACATTTGGTAAATATTGATTCTTCTGATCCATGAATATGTAATATTATCCTCATGTATGTCATCTATAATTTCTTTCATCAATATTTTATACTTTCCACTATATAGATATTTCACCTCCTTGGTTAAATTCATTCCTAAATATTTTATTTATTTTGATGCTGTTGTAATTGGGATTGTTTCCTTAGGTACTTTTGCAGATACTTCATTTTAGTGTCTAGAAATACAAATAATTTTTATATATTGAGTTTTTATTCTATAAATTTATTGAATTTTTCTATTAATTCTAACATTTTGTTGGCATCATTAGGGTTTTCTATATATAAGATAATTTCATCTGCAAACAGAGACAATTTTTCCGTTTCAAATTTGAATGATTTTTACTTTATTTTCTTGCCTTAATGCTCTGACTAGGACTTCCAGCACTATGTTAAATGGAAGTGGCAAGAGTGAGCATTACTGGCTTGTCCTTTTCTAGAGGAAAAGATTTCAGCTTTACACCATAGAGTACAATGTTACCTGTGGGCTTGTGATACATGGCCTTTATTGTGTTGAGGTTCATTTCTTCTATACTTAATTTGCTCAGAGTTTTTTTATCATGTAAGGAAATTGAATTTTTCTGATGTCTTTATGCATGTATTAAAATGATCATGTATTTTTTGTTCCTTATTCTGTTAAAGCAGTGTACCACATTTATTACGTTGTGTTAGTTAAAATGTCTTTACATTCCAGTTACAGAACACTTGATCATGATGTATGATACATTTAACATGCCATAAAATTTGGTTTACTACTATGTAGTTGAGTATTTTTGCATATATTTATATGTATACCATGGATTATTACTCAGCTATAAGATATAACGGTGATATAGAATCTCTTTTGTTTTCCTGGAGAGAGTTGGAACCCATTCTATTAAGTGAACTATCCAAAGAATGGAAAAATAAGCACCGCATGTACTCATCAGCAAATTGGTTTCCCTGATCATCACCTAAGTGCACATTTGGGAATAACATCAATTGTGTGTCAGGTGTATGTGGTGGGGGAAGGTGATGGGTGTGTACCTATATAATGAGTGCGATGCTCACTGTCTGGGGAATGGACACGCTTGAAGCTCTGACTGGGAGGGGGATGGAGGGGCATGGGCCATATACATAACCTAAACTTTTGTACTCCCATAATAATCTGAAAAAAAAAAGAATATTGGCCTGTAACTTTTCTTATAGTGTCTTTGTCTAACTTTGGTATACGTTTAATACAGACCTGGTAAAATGAATTTAAAAAATGTTCTCTCACCTTTCAATTTTTGGAAGAGTTTGAAAAGGATTACTTCCAATTCTTCTTTTAATGCTTTGTAGAACTCAAAAAAGAAGCCTAGATTTTTCTTTGATGGGAGATTTTTGTATTAATCTTGCAAACTCTTTACTCGTTATTTGTCTATTTAGATTTTCAATTTCTTTATTATTCACTCTGTGTAGGTTGTATATGTCTAGGAATTTATCCACATTTTTTAGGTTACCCAATTTGTTAACACATAATTGTTCTGTATATTGTTAACAGTGGAGTATTGAAATCCCATACTTTTGTTGTGTTAGTGTTTATCTCTCTCTAATCATTTAATATTTGATATGTATAGATAGGCATACCAATGATGGGTGCTTATACATTTATAATGGTTATATCTTCTTGATGAATTTATCCATTTATCATTATATAATCACCTTCTTTGTCTCCTTTTATAGTTTTTTTATTTATTTATTTATTTTATTTTTTATTTCAGCTCATCATGGGGGTACATAAGTTCAGGTCATATACACTGTCCATGTCCCGCCCATCCCCCCGAGTCAGAGTCCCAAGCGTGTCCATTCTCATTCTCCAGACAGTGCGCCTGGCATTCATCATGTAGTCATACCTCCATCCCCTCCCCCCCCACCTCCCCGGGTCTGCACCATTAAGCATGAGGTCTACATTATCTTTACTGTGTTGGTTTTTCTTTGAAGAGAATGTCATTCTTCATCCTTTTATTTTAGTATATGTGTGTCCTCAAAGCTGAAGTAAGTTCCTTCTAAGCAGCATATGATTGGGTCTTTTTTTTTAATGTAAGTTGTCTGTAATTTTTTTTTAATTTTTTCTTTTTATTTCAGCTCTTATGGGGGTACAAAAGCTCAGGTTATACACATTGTCCGTGTTCTGCCCTTTCCCCTGAGTCAGAGCCTCAAGCATGTACATCTCCAGACAGTGCACCTGGCACTCACTATGTAGTCATATCTCCATCCCCTCCCGAACCCCCCACCTCCCCCAGTCAGCACCTTCAAGCATGACCATTCTCCAGACAGTGTGCAACACACTCATCATATACGCATACACCCATCCCCTCACCCCACCCCCCGTCTCAGTCTGATATCCAATTGGTATCCTTCCCCGATGTGCATTTAGGTGATGATCAGGGAAACCAATATTCTGGTGAGTACATGTGATGCATGTATCTCAATTGTTTGGATATTTCACTTAATCTAATGGGTTCGAACTCTCTCCAGGAGAACCAAAGAGATGTTGTATCACCGTTATTTCTTATAGCTGAGTAATACTCCATGGTATACATATACCACAGTTTACTAATCCATTCGTGGATTGATGGGCATTTGGGTTGTTTCCACATCTTTGCAATTGTGAATTGTGCTGCTATAAACATTTGGGCACAGGTGTCTTTGTTATAGAATGACTTTTGTTCTTCTGGGTAGATGCCCAATAATGGGATTGCTGGATCAAATGGTAGGTCTACTTGGATCAGTTTAAGGTATCTCCATAATGCTTTCCACAGGGGTTGCACTAGTTTGCAGTCCCACCAACAACGTATAAGTGTTCCTGTCTCTCCGCATCCACACCAACATGTGTTGTTTTGGGACTTTTTGATAAAGGCCATTCTCATCGGAGTTAAGGGGTATCTCACTGTGGTTTTCATTTGCATTTCCCTGATGATTAGGGATGTTGAACATTTTTTCATATGTTTGTTAGCCATTCTTATATCTTCTTTTGAAAAATTTCTATTCATGTCCTTTGCCCACTTTTTGATAGGGTTGTTTGATTTTTTCTTTCTGATTTTCCTGAGTTCTAAATAGATTCTTGTTATCAGTCCTTTATCTGATGTGCAGTATGCAAAATTTTTTTCCCATTCTGTAGGCTGTCTGTTTATTTTCATGACTGTATCTTTGCCTGTGCAGAAGCTTTTTAATTTAATCAGGTCCCATTCATTTGTTTTTGTTGTTGCTGTGATTGCCTCAGGGGTTTTCTTCATAAATTCTTTGCATAGACCAATGTCTTTAAGAGTCTTTCCTACATTTTCTTCTAGAATTCTAATCATTTCGCATTTAAGGTTTAAATCTGTTATCCACCGTGATTTGATTTTTGTGAGAGGTGAAATCTGTGGGTCCTGTTTCAGTCTTCTACATGTGGCTATCCAGTTTTCCCAGCACCATTTATTGAATAGGGATTCTTGCCCCCAGAGTAAGTTTTTGTCTATTTTGTCAAAGATTAGATGGCTATAGGAGGATGGTTTTATATTTGGATTTTCTGTTCTGTTCCACAGGTCTGGGTCCCTGCACTTGTGCCAATACCAGGCAGTTTTAAGAATCACAGCCTTGTAGTATAGTTTGAAGTCTGGCAAATTAATACCTCCCATTTTGTTTTTATTCCTTAAAATTGTTTTTGCTATACGGGGTCTTCTCTGATTCCATACAAAGTGTATAATTATTTTTTCTAAATCTGTGAAAAATGATGTTGGTAATTTAATAGGGATTGCATTGAATCTATAGATTACTTTGGGTAGTATAGATATTTTAACAATGTTGATTCTTCCAATCCACGAGCATGGTATGGTTTTCCACCTATTTACGTGTTCTGTAATTTCCTTCCTCAGTGTTTCATAGTTCTCTCTATAGAGGTCCTTTACTTCTTTAGTTAAATATATTCCTAGATATCTTATTTTCTTTGTTGCTATTTTGAAGGGTATTGAGTCCTTAATTTGGTTCTCTGATTGAATATTATTGGCATATATGAATGCCTCTGATTTGTGTGTATTGATTTTGTAACCAGAGACGTTACTGAATTCATTAATTAATTCCAGGAGTCTCTTGGTTGAGTCCTTGGGCTTTTCCAGATATAACATCATATCATCAGTGAAGAGTGAGAGTTTGATCTCTTCTGTCCCTATTTGAACACCCTTGATTCTGCTCTCTTGCCTGATAGCTCTCACAAGGACTTCCAATACTATGTTGAGAAGTAATGGGGACAGTGGGCAGCCTTGTCTGGTTCCAGTTCTGAGTGGGAATGCTTTCAGTTTTTCCCCATTCGGTATGATGATGGCTGTGGGTTTGTCATATATGGCTTGTATCATTTTTAGGTAGGTCCTATTTATGCCTATTTTGTTAAGCATTCTGATCATAAAAGGGTGTTGAATTTTGTCAAATGCTTTTTCTGCATATATTGAGAGGATCATATGGTCTTTATTTTTGCTCTGTTTATGTGGGGAATTACATTAATAGATTTTCGTTTGTTGAACCACCCCTCCATCTCTTGGATGAAGCCTACTTGGTCATGGTGAATTATTTTTTTAATAAGCACTTGGAAACGATTTGCTAGGATTTTATTGAGAATTTTTGCATCTATGTTCATGAGAGATATTGGTTTGTAGCTTTCTTTTTTTGTTGTGTCCTTTCCTGGTTTTGGTATCTTGGTAAAATGTGTTGGGTAGAATGGCATCCTTATTGATATTGGAGAATAGTTTATGTAGGAAGGGCACCAGTTCATCTTTGTATGTGTGGTAAAATTTGGGTGTGAACCCATCTGGACCAAGTCTTTTCTTTTTGGGAAGGTTTTTTATTGCTGTCTCAATTTCAGTTCTTGATATTAGTCTATTCAGGAATTCTATTTCTTCCTGATTGAGCTTGGGAAGGCTATGTGTTTCTAAGAAATTGTCCATGTCCTCCACATTTTCCAGTTTGTGTGCATAAAGATTTTTGTAGAATTCATAGAAGATGTCGTGTATCTCTGTGGCATCAGTTGTGATTTCTCCTTTCATGTTCCTGATGGAAGTTATTAAAGATTTTTCGTTTCTGCTCTTGGTTAGTCTAGCCAGTGGTGTGTCTATTTTGTTTATCTTTTCAAAGAACCAACTTTTTGTTTTATTAATCTCCCTTATGGTATTTTTCTTGTCCTTTTCATTTAATTCTGATTTTACCTTAATAATATCTCGCCTTCTGCTGGGTTTGGGGTCAGTCTGTTCTTCTCTCTCCAGCTCTTTGAGTCTATTCATTAAATTGTCTATTTGTAAGTTTTCTGTCTTTTTGAAATAGGCATTTATGGAAATGAATTTTCCTCTCAGGACTGCTTTAGCTGTGTCCCTTAGATTTTGATAAGTTTTGTCTCCTTTATTATTTAATTCAAAGAATGTTTTGGTTTCTGACTTGATTTCTTTCTTTACAAAATAGTTGTTCAGGAGAAGGTTGTTTAGCTGTCAAGACTTTGAGTAGAAATGAGAGTTTCTGTTATGGTTCATTATTAGTTTTATTCCACTGTGATCTGAGAAGATGCATGATATGATTTCTATTTTTTTTAAATTTTTTAAGACATACTTTATGTCCTAGGATATGGTCAATCTTAGAGAATGTCCCGTGAGGTAATGAGAAGAATGTATATTCAGTGGATTTCGGGTAGAATGTCCTATAGATGTCAGTCAGGCCCATTTGTTCTAGCATTCTGTTTAAGTCTACTATTTCTTTGCTTATTTTCTGTTTGGAGGACCTGTCCTGTGCTGTCAGTGGGGTGTTAAAGTCTCCAGCTATTACAGTATTTTTGTCTATCATTTGGTTCTGCTCAAGTAGGGTTTGCTTTATGAATCTGCATGTGCCTAAGTTGGGTGCATATATATTAAGTATGGTTATGTTTTCCTGTTGAATTGTGCCTTTCACCAGTATGTAGTAACCGTCTTTGTCTTTTATTACTTTTGTTGGTTTAAGGACTAAGTTATTGGATATTAAAACTGCCACACCAGCTTTCTTTTGGCTACCGTTTGCTTGAAATATCGATTTTCATCCTTTTATTTTCAGTCTAAATGCATTTTTGCAGGTTAGATGAGTTTCCTGAAGACAGCAGATACTTGGTTTTTGGTTTTTTATCCATTGGCCCAGTCTATGTCTCTTGAGTGGGGAATTCAGGCCATTGACATTTAGTGAGAGAACTGATAAGTGGGACAGATTTGTGTTCATCTTATTGGGTAGAACTTCATTGCTATGTTTTCTCTCTTGAGCCATTGTGGTGGCTGGAATTTGATCTTTAGCTCTTGGGTGGTTTTACATTCGTGGGTTTTTGTTGTGCTGATCCGTGTGTAACTCTGTTTTGAGTACTTCTTGGAGGGGTGGTCTTGTCTTGGTGAATTCCCTCAGTCCTTGTTTAGCTGAGAATGTCTTAATTTCTCCTTCATATAGAAAGCTTAGCTTAGCTGGGTACAAGATTCTAGGCTGGGCATTTTTCTGTTTCAGAAGAGTGAGAATGGGACCCCAACTTCTTCTTGCTTGTAAAGTTTCAGTTGAGAAATCTGGCGTAATTCTAATGGGCCTCCCTTTGTATGTTACTTGTTTCTTTCTCCTTGCAGCTCGAAGAAGGGTCTCTTTAGTGGATATTTTGGTCAGTCTGACGACTATGTGGCGTGGTGTTTTCCTATTTGCTATGAATCTACCAGGGGTTCTTTGAGCTTGTTGAAGCTGTATATCTAGAGTTTTAGCAAGGCCTGGGAATTTTTCCTCTATTATGTCTTCAAATAGCTTATCCAGCCCTTACTTGTTATCTTCTTCACCCTCAGGGATGCTGATAACTCTCACGTTGGGCTTCTTCACATAATCCCACATTTCTTGTAGACTCTGATCTTTTTTCTTATTTCTTTGCTTTTATCTCTGTGACTGACTTAGTTAATTGGAAAGTGTTATCTTCAATCTCTGAGATTCTTTCTTTTGTTTGATCTACCCTGTTCTTGAGACTTTTCACTGTGTTTTGTAGCTCCCTGATTAAATTCTTCATTTCTAGGAGTTCAGTTTGGGTTTTCTTCAATATTTCAATTTCCTTAGTGAATTTTTCTTCCAAATCCTGGATTTTTTTTTTTTTTTGTGGTTTCTTTGTGTTGGTTATCCATTTTTCTTGTATATTATTCAGCTTATTTATAATCCATAACTGAAATTCTTCTGGTAACATGTTGGTATTTTGAATCTGGTTTGTGTCAATTGGAAGAGAGCTGGTATTTCTCTTTGGGGACGAGGTTTCCGTTTGGTTCTTTTGCTCCCTATATTTTTCCGCTGAGCCCTTCCCATCTGGATCTATCGCTATATCTTCTCTCACAGCTTTAGTCTGGCTAACAGCATGCCTTGTACTCGGTTCTTAGGTTGTGAAACAATCTAGGTATGTTGCTTCCTTTGTCCAGAGGGTGAGACTGTTGTGTGTTGTTTAGAGTTTTTTCTATCTCAGTTGGGGGACTGCTTCTGATGGGTCCGCCTCCAGAGGATTGGCTTGACCTAAGACTGGTTTGGCAAGTTAAGTCATTGTGTTGTGGACTTTCAGTTAGCAAGCAGGATTCATACTATTTGCAAGCAGAAAGTCTCTTTCTCTCTCTCTCTCTCTTTTTTTTTTCCCTGTCTTTTAGTTCTTCCTCTAGATTTGTGGTTTCTGTCTCTTTCCACAGGAAAGACACTGGCTAGGGGGTGGAGGTGGTGCCCTTGCTCGCTCAGTGCCTCAGCTGTTGCAGCTCCCATGGGCAAAGGTCTACCCTGTCCCAATGTCCCCAAGGTCCAGGCTCCACACTCTTGTGTCTGGGGAAGCACTCAGTGTTCACACCCGGGAAGGGAACCTGGAGAGAGTCCATGGACCAGGGGAGGGAGCCCCCTGGGGATCCGCCTGGCACCCTATGGCTCTGCAGCAGCTAGGCCTAGGACCCCACAATGGCGGCTGCCTGCCCGCGGATCACCGGCACTAGGGGTGAATGTTCAGTGTCCGGTAGAAACCAGACCTGGAGTCCTGGTGAGCTCAGGAGTGTACAGTAGCTCCCCAGCTAGAGGGCCACTGTAAAGGAGAAAAGAAAAAGAAAGAAAGAAAGAAGAAAAAAAAAACTGTCCTCAGAGCTCCACGTCTCCCATGGTGATTCTTCACCGACTTCAGTCAGATCCCTGATTGAGTGGATGTGGAGGTCAGTGGTGAGAACAGTCCCTTTGCTGTGGGGCTGAACCTGCCTCACTCGTTGGTGAGGCAGGTACAGCTGTTCCACACTCCGCTGTCTATTTTCCGTCCCGCACTCTCCAAATTATCTCAGTCTGATTTCCCACTCGCCTCTGTTTTTTCTTGTTCTCTGTGTCCCACGGTGATTCTCCGTGGGTTCACACCACCATTCTTGCGGGGGAGCGATCTTCTAGCGTTGTGGCAGGTCGAGATCCATGCCTTCCTCTCTGGGAGCATGAATCCAGGAGGTCACCTCCACTCCGCCATCTTCAAGAATCCTGTAAGTTGTCTTTATTAATCAGGGCTAGATAACCAACAGTACCCAGTGAGTACTCACTAAAATACATGAATCATACAGACATTTAACATACACTTCATATTGCACATGAAATATGCGTAGGCAAACACCCTAAAAAAAATTGATCTACAATCATTTGCATGTAGCCAGAGTGGGTTGATGTCTATGAAAGGTGATTTGGCAGCTACTGGAAAGCCCACTCTGATGAAAAAACTCAGTAATTTCCTATTAAAGAGCCAGAATTTTTATGACTAGAATAGAGGCATCAATAGTTATTAATTTAAATTTAAAAGCTAATACATTCATCAATCATTATTTTTAATACTTCCACATAAATTAGTTACTAAACTAATTACTTCCAAGGTACCTGAGATGATACAACATAGAACAATTAAGATTTTTTGGTCAGCTTAATACTTCTTTTTTTTATTTTTTCAAAGTGTTACAAAGGTACAAATCTTTTTCGTTAAAATAATTGTTTTTGGAATGCTTGATTCAGGGTTATAAGTGTGCCCATCAGCCAGATAGTGTTCATTGAACCTGTTAGGCAAGTTTTTGTCCATCCCCTCATTCCTCCTCCCCCTCCTTGATTTCCATTGAGTTATATTTCCCTAAACATTTGTGCTCATTGGTTACTTCCAATTTAACAGTTAGTACATGTGGTGTTTTTTTT